>VXAY01006531.1:1065568-1141449 GCA_013399855.1 Oxyruncus cristatus
CGCTGCCCAGAGACCCGCCTTGTGCTGTTCCTGCGGGGGTCTGCGCCTCTCCTCGGGGTGAAACCGCCCGCAATTAAGAAAGCCCAGGTTGTCTCACTTACTCGGCTGTCAACCCAATTCATCGCTACCTCCTCTAGTTGGTTTAGAAGGAAACCTTACTCGCGCTGTCAGGGCTTAGATCCGGCAGGGCAGGGGTAAAATATATGGTTTTCGGTATTTGGTTTCTTCGTTTCTGTATCTGGATTTTCACCAACGTGTGTCATAGGTTTGCAGCCAGATGGTTTTGCAAAATGGATGAAATCCGAAATACCCTGCTAGGTAAATGTAAGTAAATTACATATTGTCTGGCAATAGTATTATGGGTAACAGGTGAAAAATAGCTTTCTATAAATGTAATATTCATGCACTGCAAATGTGGGGAGTTCTATAAAAGAAGTTGATTCTTTATCACATCAATGGATGCTAGTCTCATCATTCTTACATAAATCACTGGGGAATTTTCCTGTGGCACAAGCCATTTACCCAAACTAACTATTTAACCTTTGCAGAGAAACAGTGTTCCACACTGTTATCACTGTTATCAAATATGTATTTTTATTTGAGTTCATACCCAGAAAAAGTGAAGTTCTAATAAAAGATACATGAGCCCCACCCCGGTAAGTTTCTGGCCTGAGACGTGAATGCTGTGATACGCACAAGTACTTGCCTCCCTAAAATAATGAGAGCTTTAAAGCATTTAAATGCCTTTCTCATCAGGGCCTTAGATCCTTTTAAGTAGCCAAAATAAGAACATAATTTGATTAAAAGCATATGATCAAATAAATTGCTATAGTGAGTTGAACATCTAGTCCAATATCCTGGCTCTGACTACAGCCATTAGCAGTGGCTGAAGGGAGAAAAACGTAAGAAACAGGATTGGCATACAGTGATCTTTTCCTGGTATACTCTTTCAAATATTCTTTTCAAGAACTTGCTGCCTTATCTTTCGTATGTGACAAGCAGCCCATGCTCTGTCTGCATAAGGTGCTAGGAGTGTCCTCTCACACCAGAGCAGGCACAGCACTGAAAGATCAAGTCCCTTCATTCTACCTAACACCAAGTTGAGAGGTCTGCCTAGGGGTGTAAAAGTATATTCAGCCCTGGGTCGTTATGTTGAAATCTACAGATAAGAATAGTCATTCTTTATCTTGTTTTGCAACATGTACACTTATGCACAAATAATTGCCCTGAACCCATGAACTCATTTCAAGAAGGCTACTGAAAAACTGTCTGCTGAAAAATAACTCCCTGTGCTATTGATTTGAATTGAAATCTGACTGAAATCTGAGCTTGGTGAAAAATTCCCTATCCCAATCCAGTTCTGTGCCTACCTTGAAAAGAAGACAAAATGTTTTATTCTTAACTGCAATTATTCTTTTTAAATAAGTATACTAAATACAAAATGCAAGCTATAAGTCAAGGGAGCTGTAGCTATGAACTCTGTACATTTGAAATAGCATCACTTCTAATTTTTCTGTGCAATGTCCATTATAAGGATGTGCATATTGAACAACATGTATAGTTTCAAAAGTAAAGTTTAAATGTCCCATAAAATCTAACTAATTTGTAAGGAGCTGTGACAAAAGATCTTCTCCCCAGGAGTGCTCCTGTGTTCCAATCCTGCTTGAGGAAGTATTGTTCAGACCAACATTGCAGAAAACTTCCCTGATCTTACTGGTAGCCCCACTTCGGTTTCCTCACAAGAGTAATAGAGGAATAACAGACCAGAGAACTACAAAAGCACAACCCGAACCCAAAGACCCAGAAGTTCTCACAGTTTGAAATCAGCAGTGGACACAACCTGAAGTAATATAATCCACAGCAGAACGTGATTAAGTGTAGAAGGGTAGAAACCCACAAGTTGTAAAATTCTTCACAAAAAATAAAATGCTGGAAACCTCAGATGCATTAATCCTCATCTCCCAAAAGACTAGAAGAAGAGACTGAGTAGTATTGTTATGGGGACAGGATAGAAGGAATGTCAGCCAATTTTGGACTTAAGCCAGTCTCAAACTAAATGTGAGAATGATTTTCCACTTATAAGTGGTGCATATGTGTGTCTGTGTGTATAGCAAACTATATATATATATATTTATGGTATATACATTTTTCTTCACTGAAAATACATTATCTTAAATAAATTTTACAATCCTAGTACCTTTAAATAGCACTTTCTTAGTTATATGCTTTATATGCATGCCTTTAAGTATGAAACATATGGAGATTCTTATGAATATGCCAGAAGTGTGCTAAGTGAAACAGTATTAGCTCTGACAGAGATGTTTATCACAGTTCTGTTAGCGCCCTCCTGATCATGTCTTCATGTTCTCAGGGATTTATTTTGCATTTGCACCTAGGTTTCAGCTTTTTTAATGAAAAATATATCCCCACCATACTTGTAGTGCTTATTCTGTGAATACAGGATGAGGTTTCTAAGAACATAAAATTCATGTGCTAATTGGCTTCAGCTAAAATGAGTTAAAAATTAAATCCTTCAAGAAATTCAGCATTTCTGTTGACATACTTTTTGTTCTAAGTAGTCTTAATAATGAAATAATGTAATCAAACTTTCCATACTGTTAATTAATTAAAAGCTTGCGCATAGGATGTAAAAACAAATTAATAGATTAGGTTGTAATTAAGTTTATCTATTCATGGTTATAGCTAATGGCTGTGGCTATACAGGCTGTAAATAGAACCTTGTGAATAGCTTTGCTGCTGACTCCTGGGAGGCTACTGCACCCTCCAAAGGAGCCCAGCCCTTCTGCTTAGCACCTCTGCAGGTCTTGGTTACATTGGGTCTGAGGTAGGGAGCTGCATGCACATCTCACTTCAATTGTCCGGAAAATTAACCATTTCAGAGAAATCTTTTCTGCAAAGATTCTGTGTCTCAAGCTGAAGTTTTGTTCTCGAAAGCTGTCCCTTGGCATTGCTGCTATCTCTAGCATGCAAAAAAGGAAGCAGCCAAGCAGCATAACTGTGGCAGGAACCTGGGGGAATGCTTAAAGCACACAAACAGATGAACTTGGCATCTGCCCAGCCACCGTGTAACCTGTGCCTCGACCAAACCAACATAAGGACTTGATTCCCTGGTGTGCTTTATCTGCTTTGCACTGCTCCAGTGATGCAAAATAGATGTAAACTCAATTTAAATTACTTGTGTGCTTTCAATAATTTGTGTTGTTCTGGTATATTAGTGAATCTGTGCTTAAATAAAAGTATTGTATTCAATTTAAGATTAATTCTATCATATCTTTATAAAAATTTTGAATGATAGCTTTGTCTTTAAGTTCCTTGTATATAAAATATAAACTAAGTGCTTCTTACTTTTCATACAACCAAAATTTTCATACATCATTTACTTTATAATCAAATGGCTGTAAGTTCTAAGAAATCAGAAAATTTCTAGATAGAATGTATGTGGAGAATTACAGGTAGAGAGATAGAACAGAAAGAAAACTTAATAAAGTCTTAAGTCCTGCAGCCAAGCATTAAAGACACTCACATATCTTAAACACTACATCTGCACTGCATAATCTTTCTCCATCCTAAAATAGTGAGTGATATATAGTTTAGGTTCTTCAGTGAGACAGGGGTAAATTAGAGAGTGATGCATTAACACAACTATGAGCTTTGGTAGCTTCTGCTACCAAAGCAGCTTCATTTAAATCTGTTTGGCCCCTCTCTCCAGTGATGCCATCTCTATGCTTGCTGAAATATGAGAGACGTCACAAGCTAGACCACTCTATATAGCCCAACTCTGTAGATACGGACTAGTAGAAAGTACATCAAAGTAACCCTGTCTTTAAAAGATGACAGCCACACTGTCTCAGCTCCCTGATGTAGAGTCAATTGATTATGCCACCTTGCTCTGTAATTTTAGCTAAGTGTGCACATTCAAGCAAGACTTGGTCTTATTTTGTTTTAGGAAGGCTGAATATGATTCGGGCAGTTTTGCTGTGCTGTGGTATACTGTAACAATGTCTTAATTTATCAGCAACTCATGTCAGTTACAGTAAAATAATCCTATGAGAGAAAGCAGTTAAACCCCAGGAAGCATGGATGAAGGCTGTCATACTATCCTTAGCACAGCACTTTTATGCCTGCTCCCAAGGCCAGGTTGGATGGGGCTTTGAGCAACTTGGCAGGCGGGTTGGAACTAGATGATACGTCCATTCCAACCCAAATCGTTCCATGATTCTGTGATTCTCTGATACTGTAATCCCGACAGCTTTCAAGAGAGAGATCTCAGAACACTGAGCACCCCAAGAGGCAATGTGTCCTGGGCACATCACAGCCATGGCAAGGATGGAACACCCTAGATTTCTCACAGTACCACTGCCTGCTTAGTATCACTATGTATATGCTGGTCTCATAGAAGCTGGTCTCATAGTTTGGGCTGGAAGGGACCCTACATATAATTTAGTTGCAACTCCCCTGCCACAGACAGGGACACATTCCACTAGACCAGGTTGCTCAAAGCTCCATCCGACCTGACCTTGGACACTTACAGGGAAGGGGCATCCCTGATTTCTCTGGCAACTCATTCCAGTGCCTGACTAGCCTCATAGTGAAGAAATGTATAGTAAATTTTTAGTACCATTGTTACTGTTTATCATTTATGTAATGAAAGCAACCTTCTGAAGTAAGGAATTTCTTATCAAATCCACCTTACTCTGACAGCACTGCAGACACCACATGCTTTCTGATATTCACACTGCACCAGACCTTTGGGTGGTGTAGATGCTGCTCTCTCAATGATTTGCATCATATGAAAATCAGGAACAGTGAGTAATAACTTCCTATAAAAGGGCTTCACAGGTAGCCTTGTTTTAATGAATGTAGGTGGGAAGGGTCATCCTAATTACTCAGTGTCCAAAAAGTACTTTTATTTCCAAGTCTTATTATCTTCAGAAACTACGAAGTTCTAAACTATTAATCAGATACTTCCTAGCTTTTAAGATGGGTTTGGGAAGAGAAGAGTGAGATATAGAAGTTATTTTTTTTTCATTCACATAGAAAGGTATAGAAATATGTCTAGTTTGTTGTAATGCAGTTGTCATATAAAGGTCTGATAATCTAATTGATATAGCTTGATATATCTGATAATCTGGTAACTGGAGTCTAATGTGTAGCATTTTTTTCACTGTTATATGCATTATATTTGTCCAAATAGTTCTTTAAATAATTACTGGCCCTCACAATGTAAAAAACTCAGATGATATTAATAATCCAAGTCTCAGCAGTATGGTAAGCACTGTGCTGACCAGAATAGACAAGGATGCTTTCAAATTCTTTTATTATTTTATATGTAAAATTAAGTCATAGAGCAACCACAAAAAGATTATGTACTCGTGTGGTGAGAATCTGGAAAAGAATAGAGGGAATACCTCTACCCAGTGAATGCAGCTACTTCATGAATTGTGAAGTTATGAAAGTGGCAGCTTTGAGCTGATAGCTCATTTGGGACTGTGCATTGGTCAGTGATTCAGTGTACTGAAATCTGACTATTTATTGGATTTGTCCTGAGCTCTCTTTCCAAAGGACCATCCTGTATGCAGTATTAGTCTCAAAGCCAATGCCTCCACTGCTAATTGCAATCTAGAATAGAGATATCTGACAAAGGTTAGACACTTGAAAAATCTAGTTAAAGCAGCACTGAACCCTGTGCAAGAGAATTAACATATTTTACCTCTACTGTCTCTCTGTTGTCTTGCATCCTGCATTATAGACTACTCCAAAACTGAGAAATACACTCCTGAAATTTTTCTATTTTTTATATAAATAGCTCCTGAGGGCATTTACCATGAAATGTGTTCAATACTCTTTCAACCACTTTCTTAGCTCTTCTTAAACCTTCTTCAGTTGATGAATAACCATCTTCATCTGAGGACATCAGAACTGTTGTTTCAATAGCAGTGAATGAAAAATACGGAAGTAACATGGCTTTCACGTGTCTAATATTTCGGCTTTTTGAAGCCAAGGTAGCACAACTCTTGTGGGTAAAGGATTGAACTGAGTATTTCTTCTAATTGCCATGACTCTCAGTTTTTGTGAAGAGTCCCATGTTATGCCTCTGCAAACTAACAGAAGCCTGAGCTTGTGCACCAGAATTTGATCATTTATGTACTGAATCGTTAGAATGGTCCCAGAGCTGACTGGAAAGTTACCACGTTCCAGGGATCATCACCAATAAAATGCTGATATGAGACTGTCCTGTTACCCAGAGCAGGTCAGTCTAATTGTATGAATGTAACTAAATTGGTCATTTAGCCTCAGGGCCAGAGAACAAGCCCTGGAATTGTTTAGCTTTCCAGTACAGGCATATCACATCTCTTCAGGAAGGCTTTTGCCTTTGACCTGCATTCTTTCTTCTTAGGCATATGATACTAGCCAAAGCAAATCCATATTTGCTGGGATTTACTTAACAATGGGTCCAGATCATCTTAGTTCCACGTTAGCTCATCCTATTCCTTTGATATTCACCTATCACAAATAATAACACTTTTAATATTTATGGTTCCTTCTCTTTTGTTCACAGCAGAGAGGAAGGTTGTCAAGCTGTATAAATGAACATTTTCCTGAAGGATCTAGTAACACATCTGCTTAATAATTATTCCTTGTTTTTAATTTCAGACCAAGATTTATAAGCTTTTAGTGCATTTAATGTTTATCATGTTGATTGTTGTCATGTTTATTCTACAAGCCCAATGTTTTGTGTACTAACAGAAGTCAACATATGTATACTGACAATCTGATACCCACCTCAAATATATATAGTTTTAAAAGTTGTATTTAGCATAACTCATATCAAATGGCTTTAATTATATCAACTTCAAGTCCTTCATATGTTTATTCCTGATAATATTCTGTCAAATCTCTGGGTTGAGATGGTTATGATTTATGTTCAGTATTTATTTCTTTCATACAGAACAGGAGAGAGAACTGTCCCTGCATATTCATAAAGAAAGTGTAAAGTTTAGGAAAGGCGAGTGGCTTATATCTGTTTGTGCACGAGGAAATAGGAAAATTGTAAACCTTGTATGATTTCTGCTGAGCATTTTTTTTGGTCAGACATCTAATGCTGTGACAAACACTGTGACCTGGTTTTATACAATGTGACATTTCAGGAACTTTTAAGAAAGTAGAGAACACAATTGTTCAAAACAATAAAAAAGGAGGGGACTACTCTTCATATTATTATTATCCTGAAAATCTAACAATTTAGTGAGCACTGAGAACAAATAAATAATACACTATGAAAAGGCTGTTCCAGTCCTTCCAGATTTTTGGCATTTAGACCTAGTAAGGGCTTTGAGATAATTATCCCATCGTGCTGTCTTTTGTACAAGCTCACTTTTCAAGCAACCACATCACCTTTGCGTGTTGAGAAAACAGCACTGCTTTTACACAGAAAAGAAATACAGATACATATCAATTAAATGATTACAAATCCCACAGTAAAATAGTGGCAGATGCAGAAATTAAATATGCAGGGCAAAATTCTCATTGATTTCAAGGGTCAAAAGTTAACATTCTTGTCTGCTATTCCACATGATAGCTTCCCTTTTACCAAAGTAATGCTCAATATAAAACATCAGAGAGAGCATAAGATCCAGAAAAATCTCCAGATCAAAAAATCTCCAGGACAAAAATGGGAATTCAGAGTTTAGTCAGAAGTCAATCTTTCTGATCGCATATTCTTACTCATATGAAGACGACCAGAGTAAAACCTCTCTAACGTAATTACACTGCTCCTTTGAATATGTAACCTGAATATCAATAGAAAAATATTAGTTAGGGCCATGTTAGAGAAAAAAAGATTCTCAGTAAGCAAAAGACTTCAAAAACATGAAGACTTGATGGCTGAGAAATGTAGCCTTACATAAAAAAAAAAAAAAAATTAAAAAAAGAGAATGGAAGCATATAGCAAGTAGTATGATACCTTCTGCGTATATCTCCTGATGTTCAGCTCATCAGTTCTTTAAAATGACACTGAGAGAACACATATGTGGGTTGTGGCATAAGTTGCCACCAGTCAGCTCCTCCAGTAAATTTGCTGTCTAGTGTGCTGATGGCCCAAGTAAATGCAATGTAGTTTATTTCGTGAAGAGAAGTTACTGTGTGTCCCTTAAAAGATGAGGAAAGGTCTCCTTGAATTCAAGAAAATATGGTCTAAAACAGCTTTGATGTAAGAAGACTAAATTTTTCTGGAAGTGTAATTTATTGCAGATCCAGCTGCAGATGGAAGACAGTTGGTTTAAGGTTCATAGGGGTTTTAAGACTCCAAATAATTGAATTGCTATTAGTGTGTCAGACATTTTTCCATTAAATTGAATGGACTTCTATGGCAGCAGCTACTCTTACACGTAATGTTAGCCATCAGTCACATTTCAAACGTGATTGCAAGGCTCTATTAAGGCTCTGCTAAGTAGAAACTGTTCTGCTGGACAGTGAGATCACAGGCAACAAAGGGTGGAATGCCAGAGCCACCTTGATTTTGACTATACCATATTCCATGAGGTACTAAATCATCTAAAGACAGTATTTTATGTTTTAAAACCAAGTTGGGTACTTTTCATACAGCAGACTGCCTTTTTTATTTGTCTGTTTCTGCGTTAAAGCCCAAGCTATTTAGGTGAGAGACTGTTTTAAATTGTGCTACAGTCCTGTCCTCCAAGGTACAGAGTGTATCCAGCAGAGTGCCAAGCAAATCAACTGCTATCGAACCAGGCAGGCAGCGTGTGCTCAGCAGTGCTCTGGACTAAACTGCTATTCATTAGTATGGCCAATTCCAGCAGGTACCTTAGTAGCAGTTTTAGGACCATTGAAAAATAGGAACATAGGCTGGGGGAAACACCCTGGTTAATCGAATCCCAAACTCTGTCTGTTTCCATCAACCAGTTCTTACCTTTCCTTCCTTTTTTGGATCAAGTTGACATTAAAAGCATGAAGTTCTTTTCAGGTTTTTTTGTTTGTTTGTTTTGGTTGGTTGGTTGGTTGGTTTGGTTTTTGCTGTGGGTGTTTTTTTGTTTTAGGGTTTCTTTTACACCAGTTCTTACCCAGATGCTGTTACAGAGCTCCCGTTGAAAACCCTTTTCTCATTTCCAGCCACATTCATTCAAAGACAGCTTATTCTCCATTTGCTCTTGTGCAATCATCCATATTAAATTGTTCTCCCTCCCTTTCATTTGTCCACCTGACATACTCATCTCTCTCCCCTTTAAATATTTGTCCCAGAAATGCTCTTTAGATTAAATGGACATCAGAAGATGAAGAGAACACTCAGAATGCAAAATCTGTATCTTGTGAAACAAGGCAGCTCAAATGTCATGACAACAGCACTACTCCCAACCACAGAATCCCTCCTCCAGCCTTTTCCCTTCATCTGTGGAGCTCCCTGGAGTATGAATGCAGTAGGCTGTGTGATTACTCCATGAGCATTCTCTCACTCCTGTTTACCTAAAGGGGATCCCTTGCTAAGGAGTATTCAAGGAGCAGCTAACTCCTGAAGAAATCTTAGAAATGTGCTCCTTGAGTTCCAGTGCTGTGACGCAGTACGATCCTCGCTGTGCATAGTGGCAGCAAAACATATGAGATTGTATGTGTAAGAAAATACTCACCATAGACTTCGAGGGAGCCAGAAGGGTCCTTTTTTTTTTTTTTTCCTGCATCATCAAAATACATTTCCGTGTTGATTTGGATTTAGAAAAGCTTCAAGTATGAGTATAATTTCTCTTTTCAGACAAAATGGGTCTTTCAGGAAACTCTTCTATATGTTATTTATAAGCGCTTCTCAATCTTGGTATCTCGTAGGACTAGATAAATATGGAAAATACTGGTCTAGACACACAGTAGTCTAGAAGAGAAGGGCTTCTGCAATAACAACTGTGTTGCAAATGTGTTGGTTCCCCTACATGAGATTGCATAGGACAAACAAAAATGTCATTTTGATTTGTTGCACGACTCACCTTCTAAAGAAAAGTCAAATCACAAGTGAAAATTTAACATTTGTCAAGGAAATGAAGAGTCCAGGCCACTAGGATGAATTGGTGATTGTTGATGATTGTTCTTGGACTTAGTTCTGTTATGTTGACCCACTTGCAGAGACTTGAATGTCTTTAGGACATTCTTAACCTTCTTTACAGTTTGCATTCACATTTAAAAAGTTGTCTTTAGACCCGAGAAGAGGTTTGAACTGACAATAACCATGCCATATCCTTTATTCCACTTGTTATCATCCTACCTGTTACTATACACTATGACAAATAGCACTGTCTCAGGACGGGCACTTCACAAGGAAACAAAATTTGTCTGTGCCCAAACCCCAGTCCCCTGATCAGAAGCAGCCACTACCTCGACGTTGTAGTTACACACACACCATTTGTTAAAGGCTAGTCTGGAGCTCAGACACCCCTAACAAATGTGGGGACCACACTGGGTTGGCCTGGCTGCCCAAGTGATAAGCACTTGTCTTTTGAGTGTGCAGTGGATGGTCCTCCATCAGGCACTGCACATCCCACCCGTACCTGAATGCCTGAGCTTCCCTGTCTCTGCTGCTGTTGTTACACCACACAGGCACAAGAAATCTTGTCATCTTGTTCATAGGAGAGTGATGGGGACTGGCCATGGGAACTTGCCATGCTTACAGCTGTCAGGGACTTCTGGGTTTTTTCCACCTGTAAGCAAAGCTTCTCAAAGATAGACAGAAGGTTTCCACAGCATATGCTTATTCTTGCTAGGATTCTAATCTGCAACTCCCCAAAATGAAAATTTCAGGTGTGTATTTAGATGAAATACTGTTAGCAAGAATTTCTAATCTTTGTCAGTCTTTCTCCAGAAGTCATGGGTCATGACACAATTATAGCAATAAGGCTGGAAGTTAAAGTGTTAGTCCAAATCAGTAATGCAAGGCAGAACTCCTTCCTATATTTCCTCACAGTGAAATGATAAACATGAACACAGGCATTCACCCTAGCAGAAAAATGTGCAAAATCTTACTTTGTGACCAGATATGCAGGTGGTTCAATTTAATTCTCACTAGTTCTTTCCACAAAACTAAAAAAAAAAAAAAATTTAAAAAAAAAAAAAAAAATCCCTGAAGGAAGAAGTGCTTGAGTCAGCTCCGCAGAGAACAGAAGTTTATCCTATTCACAAAGTGGCATGAATCTTCTATTGAGATGCTAAGTGTTGTTTCATTGCCTTCCATACATCCTTTCCATAAGATATAAAGAACTCTTTATGCCACATTTTTATTCATTGTGAGCTTTTTGCCCCTGGCTCACCAGCTGTTTCCTTGCTTACATCCTGAGGCAAGAACTGCTGAACTTGGGGAGCAAGAAGACTGAATTATTGACAGGGATGGTCTAATAGACAATTTTAGAGAGTGTGCACACCATAGAATTGGTTATCCAGATCTTCCAGGTAAAGAAACAAATTTCAAGAGCAGAAGTAATAACCAGCACAGACTGAAAGAGCATAGAGATGTTAAAAGGGACTTTTAAAGTGTGAAAGGGCGAGAAACAGGCATAATAGGCAGTGAGAATGTAATGGTAGATAGCAATAAAGGATACTGAGTGATAACATGAGTCTGGATGCTCGTTAGTGAAGAAAAAAGGAAATTAATAAAGAACAGGTGGATTAAATGGTTACAGTGATAAAGTCTTGGAAGTATGGAATAGGAGAGCAGAACACTGAAAAAGTAAATGTCAGAGGCGGAGAGAAGCTCTTTGCTATTGAAATGAAAAGAGGGATTTTAGAAAAATTAACAGTATTTCATCACAGTTGAGATGATAAATGAAGGAGAGGGGAGTTGATGATAAACACTGAGTTTAACAGGTTGGTATCGAAGTGATTTTAAACATAATGGTACACAACAGAGAGGAAAATTTGGAGAGGAGATAAAGATGTTTTTTCTCTATCCAATGAATTTAAATTTCCAGTGCATCATCAAGGAGAAGAAAGCCATTCACTGGTGAGTGAGAGGCTGGAAAGAGGAAGATTTCACCAACATTAATGATGACATGAGTTAAGCAGTAGGGGAACGTATTATGGGAAAAAGAAATCCACCATTAAAGAGCTAGAAAATGGAGCAGGAGATGCTGAAGAACTTTATAGGAAGGACTGAGGAGAATGGAAGAAATGTATTACAGTTGCTTTTTAAAATAAAAGCTGATTTCTAATAGCCTTTGATTATTAGAAAATGTTTGTAGCATTTGAGGAATTCAGTCTTACAAGGAGAAGTTTGTTCAGCTTGATTATTGAGAAAGATATTACATAAGTCCTGCTTTAAAAAAAAAAAGTAAAAAATAAAAATAATTCCTCTATGTGCAATAAATAATAACATATGGGGAACACCAGAACAACAGCAAAAAACCCGCACTAAACCAAGGTTGTTTTCCTATTTGCAATTTCCTCCCGAAACACTCAAAACTATGTGCCATGCAACAAAATTTCCTTGATCTGGAGGTAACAGGAGATGAAAACTAACAATTAGATAATGCTTCTATTCCTGCTACTCCTTTCTGATCCTACACCATTGTCAAAACAAGTAAAACACCTCTGGCAAAGCAAGAGCAGACAATCTTGGAAGAAAGAAGACCAGCTTTCCCAAAGCTGTGCTTTCATTGTGTCTGGAAATCTGTTCATGAAGAGAAAGACAGCAGACAACTTCTGATAGCAATGAAAGCTCATGCTATTTGCTTTATGTGGCAAATCTACTGGGGGCCTTTCTTATCCACAGCATGCTTTCTATTACAAAATTGAGGTTCTAACGAGGTAGGCACTGTTGAGTGAACTGCAAGTCTCCCAAATATTTTATTGCTGTTAGAGATAATTTGAAAATTCATTGAATCCTCATCAGCACCCTTAGCATTTAAAAACTAATTTTCTTTCATTGCTTTGGGTTTTTTACAGTAATTTTCTACTATCCAAAATTTCCCTAATATTATTCCTTAATATTCCCTAATATTATTTTCATCAATTCTGTTTATGGCAGATTCATAAATATTAGAGTAGCATGCTTATTGGCACCATTGGTGTCCTGAGTTTCAGCCCTCTGGTAAACAGCAAATGGCCATTTCAGTAATGTCTGAATATGGATTCAGGGATCAAATCTAAGAACTCTGTAATTTGGGGAATGACTAATTGTCATGTTGAGGAAAACATAGTCTTTAGAAGAGAAACAGAAAATGCAGTTAAAATATTTCACTTCGTTTAAATATTTCCTATGTGCAACCTTCCAGGATGAGGTATTTGTGCATAGGTAGAACTGGCCTAGCATAGAGATAGGCAAGGAGGAGTTTATCTTCTTTACTCAAGCTGGGATGATAGTAGTTGCTGTATGCACCTTGACCCCAAACTGCTACAGAAATTGGGCATCCAAACTAGGCCTTAATTGGCTTTCAGTGCTCTAAGAGGCCTGTGAGTATCTAAGAATACACAATATCCCATTCCCCTCACACCCCGAGGTACCCAAATTTCCCCAGTCAAGTGCATTGAGTGCCTATTACTCATGCTTGGAATTGCTTCCAGCTAACTAGGTCACAACCAGCTCTTAACAGGACATGTTGTCTGCCAGAGCTCCCAGAGGAGCTTGGTCCAGAAGACACGCTGAGAGTGTGCTTCTCATTTTCTAAAAAAGCTGAGCTCATCGCAAAACACAAGACACAAATGAACTGTCATTCCAGAACACAGCCAGAGAAGGAGGCTGGTCAGAAGTAAGTTTTGTGGTTTTTTCATTCCTCCTGCCCTCACCAAAACTGTTGCCATTTTCTAAATTTTTCTTTCATAAAATAAAGCAAAAGGGACAGCTTCAGCCAGGATGTGATACACCTGGATTCATCCCATGTGAAGCTAAGGCAGACCTTAGCTCAGACCTTCCCCTCCACATCACGAAGTCTTCCCTAATCACCAGTTTTGTGTCCTGAAGATATCCAAGGGAAGAAAGAGTCTCCACTATTCCCATTCACACTATGCTGCTTTGCAAAAGAACCTACCCAAAGCCCCATTAAACAATTAAACAGTAATTAGCCAGAGTTACAGCAAAGTACCCACTGTGAGTGTTCACCTTGGAGTAGGAACACCTTGATTTCTGTCCTCTTCTAAGCACTAAAGACTGTGGGAGCCACATTATTTAATCTTTGCCATATTTAATAAGAGCAAGAAAGCACATCAATCATCTCATTTTTCAAAGCATATTCTAGTCCTTAATGTGTATTTTTTAAAGGGATGACTCAGGGTCCTAAATCTAGGAGAGGGCCATTCTTCAGTTCAAACTAGATTTCTTAATCCCAGGAAGGGACGGGGCAACGCACTCTCTTGGTCACCAATCCTTCACTCCTACATGTGCAGCACCTTATGCCAGTCTAAGCCAGAACTGCCTGCCCCTCTCTCCCTGTCTAAGTGACCACAGTGAATCAGTTCAGAGAGTTAATCCACCTGACAGCTAATCATTTGTTTCTATGGAGTTGGTTTTCTGCTACAAAACCTACTTGATTTGTGTTACCACATGGTAGAAACCCATCAACCAGGAAGCAGGAGTTGAAGAACTGATGGCTTGGACTGAAGTTGACTAAAGTTGCCGAGGAGTCTAATACTTGGGATCCTACTTTTGGGAATTCATTCTGAGGTGTCTTGTGTTGTCAAGGTGTTGCAGATGCCCAGGTACTTCATGCAAGGCTGTTCTCTTCCTAGAAGGAAAATAAAAACAAGACCAACAAAAACCCTACGAAAATACACCATCCCCCAAACTTCACAAAAAACACTCTAAAAACAAATGGTTCATATCCTCTGCAACCAGAGGTGTCTGATCTGAGCAGGGACAGCTTTGGGGAACCCAGTGCTCCCTACACTGCACAGTAGAAGCAGAAGGAGCATCAGGCTGGCTTTCTCATTTCCTCATTTTGGTGGTAGTGCCCATGTGAACTGTGTGATTTTTTTTCTTCTGGTGTTCTATTTTTATTGGGCTCTACTTTTAACTTTCAGAGTTATGCTTTTGCTTAATATTTTTTGTTATCTTACAAAACATATGATCATATGCAGTAGGACTAACATATAACAAATAACTGAATCAAAAGCTAAAAAAGGTGGTTCAACTTACCAACTGTTGTTCAAACAAATAGAAAAATGTCATTGGGAAGCACATTAAAACCAGCACAGTCTAAATGCCTACCTGAGACAAAGACTAAACCTACAGTAAATGTTACATAGAACAAACACCTGCCAAGTTCCCTTCAAAGAACTGGACATCCTAAAAGGTATTTATCCTTGCATAGAAGTTCTGTAGCTCTGTGTTTATCCTAAACCCATTATCCCATAGCTTCGTTCTCTTTTCTGTTTTCTAAGAAGTTATACTATAGTCAAGTCTCCTTAAACTTCACCTGGGTGAAGATACTCACCAAACCTGGATTCAGGGCCCACTGAAGGCAGTCCTTTTCTAACCATTTCATCTGACACAGCTTTTGGTCAGGCCACAAATGAGCTCTTCTAGGAGTTGTGTCAGACAATTTTGAAATTGCTGCCTTCTACAAAGAGACCATTTGTTTTCAGTCTTTCAAGTGCCACAGGAACATCAAACAAGACTGTAAGGAAAGAGCTTCCTGGGGTCAGGACCCATGCTGATGGAAGCAGAATGTGGATGGATTTAGGAAACTCTGCTTAACATTTCTGAATTATCTGTTAGTCCCTGTTCCAGAGACCCATGGAAGAGACAAGAAACTGTTCCCCTAGTCCATGAAAGTACTAGTATGACAGGAGTCATATATTATAGAAGCTGTTGTTTAAAAGTGATGGTTGGACTGAAGCAAATAATGTAAAGTAGTTTTGGTAATTCCAGGCAAGACTCTCTTAATGCTTAAAAATCTTTGTCTCAAGTCTGAGCTTGACTTTTTGACTGTCTAGTTAAAAGGAAACATTACTTTCTCCTCATTCAGTTGTCAACCACTCGTTCTTCCATCTGGATTTAGAAAGCAAAGTTTAAGTTCATAATGAGCAGAAAAGGTACTTATGTCTCTTGCATCCCCTGTTAGCTTTGTATCTGCTAACAGTTACATTCTTCTTGATGCAGCCTATGCACAAGTGAGAAGTCTGGAGTCACTAAGTTCAAACCTGCAAAGATTTTAAAGTCGTATAAATGTTTCATGAAATGGAAACATTATGTTTTATGTGAATACCTGAAATACATAATTTCACAACCTGTAGTGTCCAACTCCTATTGAAAGGTAAAACATAATAACAATTTAGTTGGGTTTCTTAAACTTTAGGACAGTCCTCAGCTACTAGATCATCTTTCCTCTCCAGTCTGTTGACTCTCTCTGATCAGTTTGATATGGTGCCTGACTTGGGTACAAGTGGAATTCCTTTGTTAGCTATTTATTACAGTTGTGGTGAACTGTCATAGAGACACTGCCAGATGTGAATCATAGCAGATTTTCCTGCTGCCTTCTATGTAGAATTGGACACACTGAAAAAATGTCTGTATCTCCATCGCCAGATTTTCTAATGAGTTAATGTAAACATTAACTCTGTACTGTTGTTTGGGTGTTTGTTTTTTTTTTCTTGAAAGGAATGTCTTGTTTATATACTGTCAAATTTTAGGATATGAGAGAGCAGTGAAAATGAACACTGAAAGACAAATCAAATAAAGAATATTTGTCATCTGTTAGGGGAACACAACAAAAGGGAACACTGTTATAACCAAGGTGCAGTAAGAGAGAGGGGTTTTTATGGTAAATTAAACTTTAATTATCAGGATTTCACCTGGAGCTCAGAACTTATTTCGTCAGTTAAAAAGCATGCAAGTATCTTTGTGTGAGACTAACAAACAGACTAACCAAATTTTTAAAGCCTCTCATGGAAGTGACACAAGTGCATAGAAATGGGAATAAATGAATAAATGGGGAAGCAATATTTCTATCCATTGCTGCAATAACTTAGATGGAAAAGGATACATCATTAAAAGAGAAAGGGTGATAAAAGCATATCACTAGACCACTAAGTTTGCCTTGTACTTTGCTGTAAAAGCTAGGGGTCATTGGTCTGAGTGTTCTGAAAGCTGCTCCTTTCAGCAGGACTCAAAGAAACAATTCTTACATTTTGTTATGAGTCAAGCCAACAAAATGTTTTTAATGGGCTTTCACTCTTGATTTTGGAAATATGGTAGTGTCACTTATGGTAAAGCTAGAACAAATAATGGATCTGTCTTGAATACAGCCATCTCAGCCCCATTACACCATAGCAATGCCATTAGAAGCAAACTGGTTTTCCTGTACTCTCTGTCTATTAAGTTATCTTCCAAAGTGATAGCATTCTTACCTGGAAAATTTGCCAAGCATGTCTAAAGAATGATTAACTGTTTATATATTACTTCAATTTCTCCATCTATTGAATTTTCTAAATTTCCTTTCATTTGTCTTCAGCGTCACACCAAAAAAGTAATTCATTGCCCCCATTTGATAAAAAATATCCCCTGTATCTGAAGGAGGCTAGTGTTCAGCTTGTATCTGGCTTAATATAATCATAGTTGGGAGGTTATGGATTAGCAACTCCAAATCTAAAGAAATTCGTCTTTTCAAGAAACTATGCTATGTGAGGTATGTTGCTGGATTGGGGCTTGGGGTTTTTTTCTACTTTTCCCAAAGGAAGCATGCTGAAGTAACCCATGTGAACTGCAAGCGGGCGATTAAACTGCAAGGGTAGTGAACGTCAACTGTCACTGAAGAAAATCTTTGAGTGAGGAACAGTGTACACCATTTAGCATGGATTGGAAAACTCTGAATCTCTTTCGTATCATTTTGGTGACTGAATATGACATGATGCTAAAGACCAAAGTAGTTCGCTCTTGACTGCAGTTTATCCTCCATAAACTCACTTGAACTAATGGACTTTGAGGGCTAAGCTACCAGAAAGACGTACTACAGCAGGCAATCAGACCGAGATTATTCCTGAAATCTGGGGTCAGTCTGTTGCAACTAAATGGCTGCTGAACCTCACTAACTCAAATCACAGTTTCCTGACAAGATAAAGCATAAATCATAAACCATCTTTCTTTTTGCCAAATGGCTATAAACTGCCACAAGAGCTTTACAGTAGATATTTCTGCAGCTAAAGAATAATCACTCAGTGATAACAAGGAGGACAAAGGACAGAGAAAGGGACCTGAAAAAGCTGAGGCAGCTGGCAGAACTGCTTTTCTAAAGGAGAACAAGGTGAACACCTGCAAACTCCTGCATCATGGCATATGTCATCCTCTTGAGCAAGGAGTGGAAACTGTCCTCTGAGTTTTCCCAGGAGTAATCCTGAGTCATTTAGGAGACGCAAGAGTATCCAAGCTATTACTTGGGTTTTGATAGAAATAATAATTTTGCTTACTGCTTGTTCTATAGCAATCTGACATCTCAGTTCTCAGTATCAAGCTTCTTTACTGTCAAGCAAATAAGTCAAAAATCTGTGTCCTATATTCCCTCTTTCTTCACAGGAGTAAAAAATACTCCTATGCACAGGAGTAAAAAATGCAGGGGCTATCCATTCTGTGTTAAGAACTTTGTCCCTCATTCCTCTGGTCCTAAAAAGAAAAGAAGGAAAAAAAAAAAACAAACTTTAACTGTATCCAAAATGAAATATGTTCAATTCTCTTTGGGGACATTTGGGGCACTAAAGAAAACGTTGTGTTCTAAATCCTTACTTGGTGATTTCCTGTATAACTCTGCAAATATTCCTTGTGCAGTTGCTTTTATATTCATGTGGATTGTTATAGAAAACCAAAACTCCTCTTTCTTCTAGAGTTATTTGGGAAACTGATACATATCTCAGGTGTTTGGCATCTGATGAAAATTCTCTGGTAGTGCATAAAGCTTCTTTCATGCCAAACTGTGTCTTTGCAATAGCTGAGATGGAGTTAAACCAGAAATATATCCAGGCAGATTTATTGGATGACTGGTTAAAATGGTTACTCTTTCATGTACACTACAGCTGCGCTTTAAATTATGTCTTTCTCCAACAGCTCATGTAAAGCTTTTGTTCACTGTTCACTTTCACATTTTAAAATACCGGTTTACATAGCTTTTCCAGTTTAAGAGTAAAGAGGTGGTAAATGGTGAGTAATAATTCCTAGATGTATTTATGATTCAGCAACCCTAGAAAGCAGCTATGCAAATAATAGATACCCATCTTGTGAAAAAAGTGCCAGGGTAATTTCATAATCTTTGAAGCAGAACTTTTCAGGGAGCAGTCACTGTGTATCACTCAGTTTTGCATCCCTGATACATTTAGTTGTCCAGACAGAAAACCTCCCACACAGTTCATGTGCTGGGGTGCAATCAGGACTAAAGACCTCGTCATAATATACAGTAAACTTGATTGTGGTCACTCGATCGCTTTATGCACAGACAGGAGAAATTATTGTTCTCATATATAAGATTTCTTTTTGTACAAGTTCACTGTAAACATCAGATAATTATTGTAATATATCAGATATTATTATAATATTGACACTACTTGACTGAGTGAAATTCTAGCTTTTCTTCTCCATTATTCCCAAAGAGTACCATTTCTTCAGTTCAATCATTACTTGTCTACTGGTGTACTCAAAAGGGATTGAGCTAATTAGCAGAGGTAGCCCAGATGTCTGTAGCAGAAGAGATTAAATTGTCAAAAAAATCTAAATAGTCTCCTTTTTTTCTTATTGTGAGACACTTAGAATAACCAACTTACTTCCAGCTGCCAATGTATTTGGCTTTGTGCACAGTATTGGTATTAGAGTATAATTGTTTTATTAAGTAGAAAAGCATTGTTAACCTAAAAAGCTTTTGTTAGTATTTACTCTTAGTTAAATACATAACTTGCTTGGAGGGAACACTGTTTTCTGCTGTAAAATAATCAGGTATTCTCAACTGAATCAGTAGCAATCAGTTAATTAGAGCCAAATTTAAGGTGTTTGTTCACATCCTAAGAAACAAGCAAACATTATTTGGGTACAAGAAGAATTCTCAATGTGTTTGCTAAGTATTGGTATTGGGGTTTTTTTCCTATCCAACTATTTATGAATTCTATAACTTGAGCTTTGATTTGTCCTCTGAATTGTTTTCCCATTTTTAGTCAGACCACAGCAGTTTTCACTATTCATGTGGAAGCACTCAGGGTTTTTTCAGCACAACTTCTTCAAAACAAGATAAACTGAATTCCAGAGGAGAATGCAACTTTTAGATCTAGAAAATTAGTGGTTTATAAGCAAGTAAGAAATTAATATTATCATAAAAGTGTTGTATTCTACTTTTAACTTTCTGTCATCTGTAGGAATGAGTTGACACATAGTCCTGAACAATTCTAGAGCCAGAAAGATTTGGCCTGTCCCAGGAGCATCTTTAGCATTTTCAAAACTGTTCCTCCCCTGAACAGTGAAAAAAAAGAGTCTCTTAAGCATAACCATCCTTCATTCATAGGAAAATGGGAAAATTAGGTTGGATTAATTAAAACATAAGGGTTTGGGTATTCCTTTATTTCAATTCCCAATACAAATTGATTAATTTCAACCCAAAGATTTCTTTAAATGAAAAACTGGCCTCCATTGATCCAAATGAAACCAAAACAGAACAAAGCAAAACTAAACCACTTCAGTGAGATACTTTGGCAACTTCTAAACTTGCTATAAAACATTTTTTTTTTAAAGAGAACATCTGTCAAAACCTATTATTTCAGCAGTCAGTTTTGACAAACATAGACTTTTCTAAAGAATACTTAATTGAAAAATTCCTTACCATGCATGTTCTAGATTGACATGGGAGTAGGCTAGAAGCTGGACACTGTGTGAAAGAAACATATCTGTGTAGCCAAAGGAAGAAAAGCAAGCTGGGGAGTGAGGGCATAAAATTAAGGTGATGTTATATAAGGCAACTTCTTTCCCAGAAAAATCTCATAGTGAGCAAAGGGCATTACTGATTTTGTCTGCTGTGATGGCAAGGGTAACTAGTATGGCCAAACTGAGGTTGCTGAATGCCCTGACTGTTTCCCTGCCCTGGAAAGCACCCGCATATCGTCAGTATGTCCTCTGCAGGACACAGCAATATTATATCAGCATACACAGTGCCAGTTAAAAGAATTGAAATTTCACGGGAAATGGGTGTCATCAGCATCACATTTTGGTGGAAAAGATTAAAATCTAGATTTCCCTTTTCTCCAAGGAATAGCCTTTTTGACAGTGATGCCCAGTGAAAAGCTTATGTTCTGCTAATTGCAGGGCTACAGAAAGATGTATACATGCACACAGTTGCAGAGGTTCATGTTCGCCTTAGAATAACAGAAAAATTACCTTGCCAGTTAAAAATTAACCCCGCTTATAAAGCATCTCTCCATTTTTAGGCTGAATTTTAAAGAAAAAAAAAAGTGGATGTTCTTTGCTGCTGTTATACTCCCACCAGATTTATTACTGCTGCTACTACCACAGCTGCCTCGCTAGCAGAGGCAGTGGTAAGGTGCACCGAGACAGACAGCAGTGGTACTTGCATCAGGAGCTATACCTGTGGAGGTGGAAAAAGTGCAATGATAAGAGAAGTATCAAAAGAGTTGGTTACATGTAGGATGAGTTGGAATTTTTGCACTCCTAGGGAGAGGAAATGAGATGCTGGAGAGATTTCAAAACCTTTTTATTCCTCCAAATCAAATCTTCTTTTTTTTTTTCCCCTGCTAAAGCACAGCAGGAGAATAGTGATTACACTCTCCCTGTGCAATTCCATCTTTCTAGCCACAGCCATTTTGGGGGCAGATGTAATTAATCCTTTTCTTGTGCACTTGAGAATGCCTTGTCTCATCTTCAGCAGACACCTTGGTTCCCACGGGGGAATTTATTCACTGCCACAAATCACTTACTTTGAACATCCTAATCGATACATTTCAAGAGAGTTTGAATAAATTATGCTTGGAAACTGTGGTGAATAATTCTCCATTCAGAAAAAAACAAACTCTCCTTGAGAGGGTATGTGTCATATATAATTCCGGAGCAGAACTGCCAAAATGGACAGAGATACCTAGATAACTAGTTCACCATAGCAGCTACTCTTCAATGTGAATTTTAGGGAACAATAAAACAAAAAGATAGAAGATACTCATAATTTTAGTGTAATGGCAGAGGTTGTCCTTTCAACCATAACAACAAAGAAAGTCTTGTTTCCATAGGCCTTGCTGACATTAAAGCCCTGCATGTACCAAGATGATAAAAGATCACTTTCTCAGTCTCAGTAGGTAAATGAGTGTCCTGGGTCTTATGACCCTCCTTTCCTGAAGCCTTGAGGAGAGAAAGAGCAAATCAATGTGAGTAGTCCCTTGTAACACCCATAAATTGATTAAAATTTTAATTTACCTCATCTTATGTAAACAAATACCTTAAGGGGAGGTGTCCAGAGGATGGGGCCAGACTCTTTTCATTGGTACCCAGTGAGAGGACAAGGGGCAACAGGAGCGAACTGAAACACAGGAAGTTCCTGTGGCCTGAACATGAGGAAGAACTTCTTTGTTGTGAGAGTGACCAAGCACAGAAATAGATTGCCCAGAGAGGTTGTGGAGTCTCCTCTGGAAATACTTGTTGCAACCTGCTGTGAGCAGGGGTGAACCTGCTTGAGCAGGGGTGTTGGACTAGATGAACTCCAGAAGTCCTTTCCAACCCCAACCATTCTGTGACTCTGTGACTGTGTGTGTATGTGTCAGTAGGAATGGGAAGGCAAAGGAAGAACAAGGGGGTTGTAGTGACACTAAATTACTTCACCAAGCTCCAGTTTGATTTAATTCAGCCTACCCAAAGGCTGACTGAAATGAAGTCTACAGTCTTGAACTGCTGAATGAGAAGTAGGCAGGGACAGAGAAGGAGTTGTTAGAAATGCTGAAATGGCTAACATTCCTGATTAGTGCAAGAACACCCAGGCTCACCACACCTCTGCAAAGGAAGAAACACCTAAAATAGAGTCAACAGAGTAACCCCATTTACCACTAAACAGGAAGAACAGAATTTGGTCTTTTGTCACTGAACTGTCAATTCGTTAATACAAATGATAGTTTCAATATAGGCAATTAAAATGATGAGTGATGTGAATAGGAAAGGACCTATTCCAGTAAAATTGTTCTTCTGAATTAATTTGAATTTGAAAAGATCACAGAGCTGATAGAAGTGCCAATTAACTTGGGCACAAAATGAGAATATCAATCCAATGGAAATCTGCCTTACTTAAATATTTGTGTTCATTTCAAATGATTGAAATAACTCTGCAAGACTTCTGAACTTTGATTTAGAAATACCAAAGCATCATTAAAACAACTCCAGTCAAAGTATTTCAGGCATTACGTGCAGAATAGCACCTTTCCATTGCATCAAGATCTTCTCTACCCACTGTTTCCTATGATAAACTTCCAGTAATGGAACTTCAGTGATACATGGTGGGGTTTAGGCAATGAGGCAAAACAGTGCATAAATTTAGTGAGTGCTCCCAGCATTAGGGAAATTGATGAATCATGGCATCAGTGGCAGAAACAGTCTAATGCTGAACTGAACAAATCTGAGAGGAGGCGAAGAGAGGGGAGAATTCCCCCAACCAGAAACTTAGAATATAACCAGCAAAATCTTTCCACTGCTACCACACCCCTGGAAACCTGTAATGTTGAAAAAATGCTGTTTTCCGGCAGTCACATGGAAACTTTGATTAGTCCTTGCAGAACCACATTAAATGTTGTTCAGTAATTTGTAGCAAGACACAGTTGTTGGATTCTGCAGAATATTTTGTATTTTTAAAACTCTATAGCTTTGAAAGGCTTGTCTAATGCCTGCTATGAGCAGCAACATTTAATTTGAGTCTTTTTCTGGGAAGAAGGTACAGTCATAGTTGTGAATATTATTGAGTAATTTACAAGTGTTTCAGGGTAGAGCAGGTTGTTTGGAAGTTTTTTTTATGGATAAATAAATCAAAAGTAAGATACCTGGTGACTTCATAAGAACCTGAGCAGGAGTGTTCAGCAACATCATTAGCATAATTTTTCATAAGCCATTTTTTGGTTCAACAGAATTAGCTTTCCTGTCGGAGCACGTGGAGTACACAACTTCTGGGTTCTCATCACTTTCATTAACTATATTCAAATTATCTGTAATGATTAATTAACTTGAAAAGAATTACCTGGCAACATGCCTTTAACCCCTTCTTGCTTGTGGTAGAAAGCATTGCCTTGACATGGGAGTGAAGTGTGACAAATGTATTTACATCAAAATAGGAAAAAAAATTCCCTTATGTTGCCACGTTCCTTCCTCCTGCAGTAAGAATTGCTTATGGAGTTGTCTCAGCCCATTCTGGGGGACCTCATTTCTGCAGTTCCCTCTACATAACTGCATCCTTAGGTGGGCTGGAACCAGTGCTAGAGCCTCATGTTGGGTTTGGAGGAGGGAGGACATTCAAGGGCCTTGTAAGGGATGCCAGCCACAGCCAGGCACCAGTCCAGAGATGACAAAAGTAGTAATGGAAACTGTTACCCCAGCTTTAGGGGAAGAAAAGAGCAGATCATCCTCCACTGAGAGCTGGAAGTGTGGAAATGGGAAAGGCTACTAGAGAAGTTTCAGACATTCTTTAATTTTGGCAGTAGTCAGTGCTATTTGAAAAGGAAGGTGGGCAGGAGCATTCATGTTTCTGAAAGTAGATGGTACTGAAGAATCTGTTGGGTTTTGTTATTTTTGATAACTTGAGAGGACGTGCTTAACAACCTGTGCTATGTTCAAACTAGGAGCAACGTACAAAAATGAGCCCCAGAAACAACGTGTTTTCTAGCAAGATATTACATACAAGTAAAAATGGAGTTAATGACTGGTCTAGATTTCAAAGGTAATTTTTGGAAGGTGAATTTAGATACAAAACCACACTAGGACTGCAATTTGAGGCAAAGCCCTTGGTCTAGTGAAAGATCCATAATTAACTCTTATCAATAGTGTGAGAAATGAAGACAAATGTAAAACACATTTAGAAACAGACCTGAAGAGAAGAACATTCAGAATTCAAGGTTCACCATGGGCAGCATCCTACAAACGATATAAGCATGGCTGCCAGTGTGGAAAAAATAAAGGAGTTGTGTTGGAATTTGCCCTTAGGAAGACTTTGCAAATTTTAGGAAATTCGATGAACAGAAGAATGTTTCCATACAGTCCAAGACAGCCCTGGAATGGATTATTAATTGCAAATATATGGAATGCTCAGTGCTGAATGCTGATGCATGGTTAGTACAGTGCTGGAAGTGCCGACAGTATCTCAGATGCAGATACTAACAAGTAACAGAAACAGAGTTTTCTGGGTGACTTTTGCCCCACAAGAGGACAGATGAATAACAAATGAAAAAGGTGACTAACACCTGCACTACTGCTGGGGAAAGTATTCCTATCATATCTGTTGTGTCTTTCCTTTTTGTCAATAATCTGTTTTCGTTTCAGAAGAGGCTTCAGGTGGCCTCCAGTGGAATGGTAGTCTGGAGACCTCTGCCTCCACGTGCTCTGTGGGTGGCACATGTGCCTGCTGTATCCGCCTCTTTTGTTCTACATCTGTGAGTTCCTCTGGGCAGCACAGGGCAATTCTTCATCAGTTGTCTCCAAGCATAACTGAGTAACTCTACTGGGATTTTTTTGTTCTCCTTGTCTGTAATGTGGAATGAAGCCACTCCAAGAGATATACATTAGAACTAGCGAGGACTGTGCTGACTTGTGTCAAGTGTGCTGGGAAGAAATGCTGAGGGTTTTTTTCAGTTGTGTGTTCACTGAATGTGCCAAAACTTTGCAAGATGCATAAGTCAAATATAAAACATAACAGGAAAACATAATTTAGTTTGAGAGCTCTTGAAACAAAACAGTGGCCTCTTTATTGAGAAATACTGAGAAATAATAAACATTGTGTTTAATGTCCCTCTGTAAAGCCTCTGTTCCTACTTACCACTGCACTTAGTTGCACACCATTCAGGTATCAACAAGGAAAGACATAAAGTAGGTCTCTGACTGTGCACAGTTGTGTCAAATATTCATCTTTTTCCTCAAAGGATAAAGATTTATTTAACTGTAGTAAATGTAATGATTTTTGCTTCATGAAAGAGCCGGAATGTCAGAGGAATCTGATCCACATCGTGAAACCTTGGAAACCACCAGTATGAAACAACCTTATGTCTAGTGCTTAAAGCACAGATATCTTTGCAGTAAATAAAAATATTTCCATGCAGTTTTCTGTAAGTTATGTGTTTTTTAAAAGATTTTGTCTCCAAAATATCTTAAACCTAAGATTTTAAGAGTATGTTCAGAGATTTTCACCTTCTTCAGGATGAGAGCCTCATCTTCACTTTGCTTCAAATTAGAGAAACCTTTAAGAGTTGATGCAGTGAACAAAGCATATTACAATGACTGGATGTTTTTTAAAGTCTTATCATACAGAACATGTTTTACTTTCCATAAGGGGAAAGACAGGCCTTAGTCCATAAAAAGCACGGCTTGCTAGTAAGTATTGTGCCCTAATTTCCAGTTTACTCACTCAAAAAAAAGGCTTCATTATTCTTTTATTGTAAAGGGGTTTGGAAAGAAGAACAGCCTGGCTTCATCTTCTTGACACCCTCCTTTCAGATACTTTCAAACATTGATGAGGTCCCCTCTCAGTTGTCTCTTCTTGATGCTGAACAGGCCCATCCTGTTCATATTCGATCTGTGAGCTTAACCTTTACTGGCCAACAGAGCTGGTATAAACTGAAGCCGCTGGAAGAGTTGCTGTGATTGAGAAGGTCCTCAGAAGGAATTGGTGTGTGAGGTTGCAGTACAACCAGGCTTTGTACCCAAGCTTCTTCCCAAGCTTCCCTTGTTCCCCATCCTCTTACAGATTTCACAGCAAGGTCCTACTTTCAAAGAGAGTTTGGAACAGAATTCAATCTCCAAGTCACAGTAAAGCTGAATGTCTTGGAAAGGGCAAATCATGGGGAAGGTGGAATTGCAGGTAGCTGGATGGACCAGATGTTCCAAGCCCATAGTTCTTTTTAATCCACTTATGTTGTCCTTAAACATACAGTCAACAAGTTGCCCAGAGTTCTTGCACGGTTCTTTTAAATTAAAACATTAACGTGTCTTCTTATTATTACAGACATAATTTTTCTAAAATTCAGAAAAAAAACCCTACCTAAGTATATTTCACTGGCTAGAGGATATATATGTATCTTTCTGCAAAGCTCTGTAGTTTTTTTTGACATTATAAAACACTGGATAAAAGGATGTCTGTGGACTTCCCTCATGGAGTCTGTCATCTATGTGGCAGTAAACAAGGACAGCAGGCTGTACTGCCAGTGAGCAGAGCTTTTATTGGAACAGGGTGCTAGATCAGACCATCACATCAAGCTTCACTCAGCAATATCACAGCAGTGTTTCAAGAGGTCTTGTCTGCTGATCTTCAGGGATCTATTTACCTAAATAAGGTCGGTTTATTCTATCCCGTTGCATACTCAAGTGGAAGAGCTACTTTACAGTAGCATAGTTGGTGATTGCAAACCTGTGCTAATGTTCAGTGTAAGAGTAGAGAGCTTGTAAATGTATGGATATGACTAGGCGTGACACTTTCATATAAAACTTTGCATGTTTCCAGAGATTTCAAAGGTTTTAAGTTTTCACAGCATGTTTTCAGTCCCTTGTGTTTTTGCAGGTTGTTTTTTTATTTTGGTACAAAAAATAGACCCGTATTATGAAAAATCGTAAACTTCATATTATGGGAAAGTAGTTTTAAGTTCCATCCTTTAAACTTCAAAAAAATGAAGCCTTAAAAGTAGACCTTTTATGTAAGACTGTTCTGTAATTCACTTATAAGTGGTCTTCAAAAGGTTTGGATCTGTTCTGCTCTTTTCTGGGCAACAGATAATTCATAATTCTTTTTTCCTTCTTAAGCTAGGAAAAAAAGTGGTAGCATCACAGCCTTCCCTAAGCACATATTGCTTCAAGTATACCATCATACAAAGAAAATGAGAAAACTTCTGTAATATTATTTACTATTATTGTCTGTCCTCCAAAGTACAATATCCTTCCAAGAAAGAAAAATGATGGATTCTTTCTATGCAAATTTTTATTTAGTATTTGTAGACATTTTAGAAGAGTTAACTCACATGCTTGATAGAGTTAAAAAGAAAATTAAAAAGGAAGAAAAACTGCTATATTGTTTTTTAATATGTATGTTTTCCATGCTACAATAACTGTCGGATTCTGCAGGAAGACATAATTTATTCTTTTCTGTTGGTGAATATGAAAATACATGCACAGCTTGCTATAAAAATTTGTTTACTGGGATGGTTGGAAATTTTTATTTTTAAAATTGACACATTAAAAAACAACCATTGGAAGAGAAAAGAGAGGAGAAGGAATCATAATGGCATTTGCTTTATTTCTCTGAACATTCATACATCCCTTCCAATGCACAACATGCTAACTAGTTCTGGGGACTTCTCACACTGGTTTCAGAACATCTCAAGCCCTCTGCCTAGGGAATCTCTATGACTTGAGAGATACCACTTTCACTGTCAGGCAATTTCTGTATAATTTAGACATTTACGGCTTTCTTTTGCTTCATACTTGCATTTTACCTCTCTCTTTAGGAGACAGAGACATCAGGTGTCCTCTTCCTGATGTTATAAAGACACATAAATGTGTGGTAGTTGAAAAGTGACCTGTGAGTAGCTCTGGAGAGACCCATTCTTCCAGGCAAGCTAACAAACAAGACAACCCTGGGGATTCAGACTGAAGTAGATGTTCAAGCGATGAGGTACACAAAGGTGATACACAGCTTTCTACATAGGAATCATTCCAGCAAGGGAAGGGATAAAACCAGGACAGGGGAAAGGAAACTTGCTTTCTCTCACTGAAAAGACAGTAAGTTCTAGAAGGCTCTTGTAAAGGCAAGGGGATTTAACCTGGAAGTCCAGTTTTTCTTTTTCTCCACAAATCTTTTATTTCCGGTGCTGCCTAGTGGTATTGAGAGATGAGTTGTAGTGAATATTGCTGCTGCAGCATTAGACACATATCTGCCTGCTATATTGCTCTGCAGGTTATCAGTTTCACAGCAGAGCTGACAGAAATCTTAGCCAGGGAAAAACAGTGACCTCAGGAGAGGGAAGGAAAGGAGGCAATGGAAAAGAAACTGAGCTAGGAGACTGGCTAAGATCACAAGGAGGTGGATGGTCCCATGAAGTCTGTCACTCTGCTATCAGCTGAGTCCATCCTGTACCACTGCACTGGGTTATTGCAGATGAATACAAATTAGAGCTCAAAGCCTATATTAAGGAAACCTTTTTGAAGCTACTTCTGTTCAAATTTGAGACTTCCATTTCAAGAAGGAATTTGAATAAAAATAAAGACCCTTGGAAGAAGAGGATGCAAGTCTTCATTTTACAGTGAAAATGTAGATTCTGTCATTTCAGAGACTAGAACCATGTCCAATGTGGTTGCAGAAAAGCTCTTCTCACACTAAAACAATTTTGTCAATGTCTTCTTTTGTCTTTCAGCCCACAGTAGCACCTGCACCATCAACAAAAGTTGTGTGCACTTATTTCATTAAATGCTGCCATTTCTGCAGATGCAAATTTTGCCAGAATGGTCTTGTCTACTGAAAAAGTAGTTCAAAAACATTAAAGCTGGTGTGATACTTGGATTGCACTTGCAAATCTGTTTGCCCTCTGCTGGCTACAAGTTTTTGTGCTAGGCCTAGGATTTTTTTCTTAAATTTCTGCTTAAATTTGTACAGAATCTGTGCAGTTCACATGACCCCCAAATGACATCTGGCATTTTACACAGAGAAATGGCTTTGAGCACAGGAAAATTTATTCAGAAATTACAGTGCTAATGCCTGCAGTAAAGCTCTCTGTGTTCTCAAGTGTCTTCTTAGTGTCCTCTTTATGAGGAATGTCAGAGACTTTCCTCAGAGACTAAACACTTCTTTCCAGCAATATGTCAAGATCTGTATTTCCCCACTGTGAGGAAAGTATCTGTTCAGCTTTCTTAACTGTACTGTCTTAAGTCAATGGAAGCCATCCTAGCCACAATGAATATGTATATAGATGTAGTGTAAAACAGGATCCTCAGATGTTTTACCAACAAAAATAATGTGCTTTAAAAAAAGATAAAAGGTTTCCCCGATGAGTTTTACATTTTACTTTTTTATAAAATATTCCTGAAGACTGTAAAGTGCTCTTAATCATAATTTTAGTGCAGCTTCTTAAAAACCACATGCAGCCATCTCAAACTTTTCAATAATGCATTACTGTCAGGCTTAATGTTTTGTTACTGAGCAGTAAAGTCTGATTCATAAGTACAAATTCATATCTACTTGATGATGCAAAGATTTAAGTAAGGCTTCCTCAGGATACCAAGTTCACCATAAAATAATAAAAAAAAATAATCTCAGACATCCTTTATGAGTACAGAAGCTGTCTGAATATTTCTGTACAAAAAGCAAGGATTTTGTAGTGGTCAGCCAAATAGCACTATTTCAATTTAAATGAATATTTGCATAGCAGTGTTCTACACTAAATAAAACACTTAATGTCTGAAAACTTTCTGCCAGTAGTTCCCACAATATCTTTTTCTTTCAGTTCTATAATGGGTAAAATGTCCAGTTTATGACCTTCTCAGAGCTTGTTTTGAAAGACTTTAGAAAGAGTCAGGCATCTCCAGATTAAAAGACCTGACAAGATAAAGATGTCTGTAATGTAACAGTGGTGTACATGTCTTGAGATTTTTTGCTGAGTTGCAGTAACTAATAGAAGAGCAAGATGTTTTGCTGTAGATGCTCAAGTCTTCAGCTCTCCAAAAGCAAAATTCAGTAGATGCAATAACCTGTTTTCTGGGCCTACAATTTCAAGAGTTACTATCAGAAGGTGGCCTGCCATTAATACAAGAAGAATGGCAGCAGGGGGGCTGTGTGATGCCTTGGGCACTGCAAGCTACTTAAGAGAAAGAAATTCCCTCCACGGTTCTGCTACTTCGGTAATCAGTATGGGACCATCAGAGTTAAAATCAACAGTTCATACATCTTGATGTAGGCAGCTAGGCTTTTAAAATTAAAAACTATAATATATGGATGCCTTTTCTGGGCTGAACTCAGCATGTAAAACACAGAATCTATGTACTGGCCTATATGGCACATCAACATGGGGTATGTGATACGAAGTTCTAGTTACAAATACATGTGTAAACTTCTGTCTTGATTCAGAGCCTCTTCACAGTTTTTTTTTTAAATTAGACATGGTGCAAAATAAAGTTTTTGAAGAACCCAGAAAAGCAAATCCATTAAAATTTGGAGTTATAATTCACATTCTGACATGACTACTGTTAACCAGAATAATTTTTAGAAATTGCCTTGTGCATTGATCTTGACTTCCAAAACCCAAATTCTTAAAATGCAAACATTTCAAACTTCCCATACTGCTTCATTAATTTGCAATTTTCCATGTAGACTATATTTAAATCAATTAAGGTGCAGTTAAGGTTTCGTTGTTGCCAATAGCTTCTAATTGTTCTGTGACAGACTACAGATACATTTAAATAAGTAAATGGAGCCCACGGTAACTCAATTACACCTCTTTTGGTAGACTTCTTCTTCTCTATTACTGTATACAAATTTATTTGTGAAGTACTGAGTGGCTTTCAGGACTCAGTGGCAAAAAAGAATGTACCTATGGCATGGTTTCTCTTGTACTAGTGACTAGTATGAATGCCAGTGCTCTCTGGCAGCTGCATAAGCGGTCAGCAGCACTTAAAAGGGTGCCCGTGGTTCTGCTGTTTTGATTTCACTACTCACTCCACATTGCAAGGGGTGTATGGAAATCTTTTTATCTCATAGACATCTGGTGAAATTTTGTGGTCTGTCTTCATTTAGCTTGTGGTACCTTTTAAACACTCCTGCAGATGAATGAAGACAGCACAAATAAAAAATCGATGTTGTGTTAGGGCTGTCTTTGCATTGCAAGTGCAGCACGTGCATCTGTGAGATTCTTTAACTGGCAGCTGCATCCAGACTGTGTTGCATGGTTCTGTTAATCTAGCATGTCTGTTCCTAAAAAAACTATGGATTTATAACATACAACATATCACACTATGGATTTAAAACAGCATATCACTGAACATTAAACATATCAGTCACATTCTCTGAGGGTTTTTGCTTAATGTTTCAAGTTAAAAGGAGGTCTGTATATTAAGAATCCAATAAGGCACCTGACTACTTTGAAAAAAAAGAACGACAACAGTATTTCAGGGTTATCTCTGTCATTCTCCCATTGACTGTTTTAGGAAACTAAAACCCAAGCAACCATTCAAATTCTTTTAAGGATCATTCCAGTTATGCCCACACAACTCATTAAAAAATTAAAGGAAGTGCTAATGTAACTGTTCCTATGAATGTTGACATTTTCCAAATATGTGGGAAATCTGAAATGGTGGTTGAAAGTCTTGAATCTACAATATACAAAGCTTTCAACAGTTTTGGTTCTTACAATGGAGCCTGGACGGGGTTTAAATGAATAGTGTCTACCTTAGTACTTAGGGCTTGAAGGCTTTCAAAATCCCCACAATTAAAACCAACTCTTGTTAGAAATCCATGTGCAAAGTGAATGCCAGTTAAGACAGTGAGAACATCAAGCATGGTTAAGAGATTTATAGAGTCACATCCAGGGCCAAAATAAGTTGGTATTAGGTATGAATTTATTGAAGGTGTCAGTCCTTTATTGTCAAAGTCAAAAGAAGTAAAACAATGCGGAATGACTGATGTGACAGATCACAAAAAAAAAAAAAAAAAATATTTTAAGCACTAAGTTTCTTGCCTGCAGAGTAAATCACCCTCTATATCCTTAAGTCACTGACTGCACCTTTCTGATGCAAGGTGATCTTTCCAGCCTATTTCAGAAGTTCAAAAAAAGACAGATTGCTCCAGCTGATTCTGCACCAATTCTGTCCTGAAATCTAAGCCATTATTTGTCCTACCTCCAACAAAAGACAAAATGCCACTTCCTTGCTGTACAGAATGGTGTGTGTTTATCTGCACCCTTATGTGATCTCTATTTCAGAACAGCCATTAGATAATGGTTCCAGAAGATATGATAAAAAAATTCTCGATCCCCAGCGCAGTTTCAAGAGGTTTTGCTGACTTCATAGTGCATGAGCTTCTCCAGAGAATGCCTTCACAATCCTGAGAGGAGAACAAAAATGCCTACAGGAGGGTCATGTGCAAGGGGAAGCTCCAAAACGAGCAGAGGGAGCTGGATGGGACAGAGACAAAAGTTCAGATAACTTGCAGTACTGTAACAACAAGCTTTTGAGGCCAGGGGGAAAAAAAAAAAAAAAAAAAAAAAGAAAAGGAAAAACAAAGCTTACTCTTGCTTCATCAGAAGATAGGCATCAAATGAAATGATTGAAATGATGCAGCCTGTGTTTTTTCCATGTCCAACTACTTGGGAATTTCTAGGGAAAACACTCTGAAACCTAGATAAAACCTAGCACAAATCCTGCAGGAGGTGGAGAGGCAGGGAGGTGCAACCATTCAGAAATTACCTTCTTTTTGTCTTGTAGAGGTACTGTATGTAATTTGAAAGGACTGTAGTCTGTATTCAATAGGGCTACCCAGGTAATAAACCAAATAAATGATCCTTCCGTGAGTCGCTCCCTTTTAGCTCCCTTCCCAAGTCAGTTCTTTGTACATGAGGGGGTCTCTGTAATAATTATCCCTGAGAACCCAGGGGAATAAGTGGTGATTGTCTGAACAAAGAAATAGATCCTTGTGCCATCGTTTTCCAAAACTGACAGGTAGCCTTACTCCAAATTTCAGAGGGGTTTTTAGTTATCATATTCTTCTACCGCTACAACATTGAAGATAAACACAGGATTGCACAGACTTTCTTGCTCTGCGGCTTATAAGAGCCACCTGTCTCATAACTGGTAAAATAAACAGTTGCTGTACCCCTGGGTTCCTTTCCTCAGCTGCAGAGTAGGGACAGCAGATGTTGTGCAAAATGAAGTCCTTCACGATTATGGAATTGCTCAAAGGGCCATAATATCTACCCACCCCCGAGAGAATGAGTCAGACAAGCAAGCTGGAATACTATTCCTATTTCCCATCAGCACAAATGGATATCATAAAACTGTTAGTAAACCATGCCACGAAATGGAGGCAAAGAACCAGATGCAAAACTGGCAGAAGAAACTGATACCTGTGATGTGATGGTCTGAAATATCATATATAGAATACCAAGGAGAAAAAGTGTTCCATTGAACAAAGGCCCACCTTCACCACTCAGTTTTTTTGCCAAGCTAGAGGGTGTCAGGAAGAATGAAAATTTTGAGAAATCTAAAAGGCAAACTGAAATCTTGGAGACAGTACATACTATTTGTACTATCCTAGAAGGTCTACTCAGCATCAGTTAACAACATTCTACTCCTTCATAATTATGCACTAACTTTCACACTTAAGTACAGAAAAATAATTCATCTCATCATTTACTTGCTGAATTAAAGATTCTAAATTTCTTTTTCATGCCTTGGACCAAGGCACCAAATATAAACCCTCTGTCTACAGTTCAGACTCTAAATATAGCCAAGAATTAAGATATTCCTGCGTCTGCAACCTAAATAATCTAATCGCATCAATTACTGTTTTGCGTAGATGACATCTGGTATTTGCAAATAAAACCTGAAACATGAAATCCAACCAAAATAAGCATGAAACTAAAGCTTCCACCCATCCTACTTCATCCTCAGTAAACGTATTATAGCTTAGCATCACAGGGTGGATTTTTCACATTTCTTATAGACTTCAGCTTAGAAACTGTCTGAGAGAATGTAACACAAACAGAAGAACAGCTCTGATAACTTTGACTTCAGCCAGTGGTTAAGCCGGTGGAGTGAACATGTGCATTCACTGAGAACACTGTCCCATTGCTTGGATTTTCAGCCTCATGCTTTTATTGATCGGTGCACCAGTCATGCCAAGTGAAATCAGTGTTTGCATTGTGAGATACAGCAAGGTTTAGGGGGAACACCAATGTCAAGTGTGGAAAGGATAGCATCTGAAATGGAATAAGTACAACTTTTTCCCTCCGTGCCAGTAGGATCTTTCCCCATTATGCTTGGAAGCTAAGGATAGTCCTAGTACACAGTATCCATGTTTAAAATTCATTTCAAAATATACCCCACTGCAGCACTTTGCTGGCATTGTAATTAATGCTTTATCATACATATTATGCTAGGGACAGAATGCAAACTCTCCTTGGATGTATATACAGGATTTGGGGGAGTTGCTCACTCTTCCTTCCTTCCTTCCTTAGGAAAAAATTCTGTACTGTGAGGGTAGTGAGGCAGTGGAACAGGTTGCCCAGAGAAGTTCTGGATGCTCCGTCCCTGGTGGTGTTCAAGACCAAGTTGAATGGGCATTGAGCAATGTGGTCTAGTGAAAGTGTCCATGTCAGCGGGATTGTAACTAGACGATCTAGTTCCAAGCCAGGCCACTCTATGATTCTCTGACTCTATGATTCTTTTCTTTTATCTCTTTCTTTCTTTTTCAAATACAGCCTAAATAGATAAATATAACTGTACATGCAATCAAGGACTTCCCTCTTCCTTCTCTAAATAATGCATGGTCAGAAAGGGAATGGGTTCTGTCCCTTCCCATACTGCAGAGCAGTCAGCGTTGCAAAACAAGCAGTCCCACTCTAAAGACTGGCTAACATGGGGGCTCTGAGCAGCCTGGGAGGAAGCCGTATCTCCCAAAATGCTCTAAAATGAAGGGTCACGTTTCCTCACAACTCTGTCCTGCCAGACTTGCAAACCCCTGGAACAGTTGTCCACACCGCAAGATGAATGCTGGAGAATTTTCAGTGGTTGAGTTGCTGGGTAAGATTGAGGATGTGAACCATTCCTGTGAAAAACTACTTCTGCAATGTTTTGTGTGTTGAGAATTGCATTTGCAGATTTTACCTTACTGCAGCTGCACAGTTCCCATCTGTTTCACCATTCATGCTGATGGTGTGAGCAGGAATGGAAGAAAGTGGTCCCCGTACTCTCCTTGCCTGCCTGATGTTCCGTTTCTTCTCTTGCTGTGGTCCAAGTGGTCACATCTTCCCAAGGTGAACGAGACAGGGACTTGAAGCAAGTTAATTTTTTTTTAACCCCTCTAGATTAAATACCTCCAGAGAGGTCTTTATTTCAGCAGCAAGAGCATCTTGTGGTGTCTTAAAGTTATTGTGAAACTACAGCAAAATCACCAACTGTCATCAACATGTCTGAATGGAGAACCTTCATCCTGGCCCCTTTATTTATAGTGCAACAGATTCTAACAATAGTATATTTTTAATATATAGCTAAAATTGTGTAAAAAATGCTTGACTTCAGGTACATGGTTGGAATGAATGGAAGCACAGCCCAGCAAATACCTAAATATGGGTAATTTGGCTCATTTCTGAAACTAATAAATTTTGTTGTGGTTTTTGGTTATACAAATGTTTCTAGAATCTCTATCTTGATTAAAAGCAACAAACATTCTTTAGTTTCTTTCCAGTCATGGCACTTGCTGAAGAAAATACCATTGACAGGCATGACACAGCTATCTATGAAATAATTTAACTGCATCATGCCCAGTCAGCAGAAGTTCAGTCCTGTAATTTGGAGAAAGTGACTCCATACTGTCACTCTCTGAGCTACATATTATGCTACAACGTATTTTCCTTACTTCCAATCTGTTGAAAAAATATGGGCAGTTTTCTAGTTATGTCAGAGTATCCCTTGTTAACAACATAGGTTTACATCTGGTAAGACAGAAAGGTGTGGGGGTTTTTTTGTATGTCATTTTATTCTGTAAGAACAGCTATAAACCATAAAAAGTAATGTTAATAGCATAAGCAGGTGTACCCACCATCGGTAGTTAAATGGTCCTTCATCATCTGATTTGACCAAACACTCCAGAAATTACTTGATTCTACTCAGTGACAGTGTAAATGGGAAAGGTAGTAATTTCAGCACTAAGCTGAAATAACCACCAACCTTGAGTTTTGAAGCATGAGTTCGAGTTCTGAAGCTTAGCATCCTTGCTACATGTTGTGTGAAAGCTGTCTAGAAGGACACTATTACAGAATAAATCTTCAGGAGTTTTAGCAACCATGTAAATGCAAACTCTCACAGCTGCTGCCTGAATGCATGTAGGTGGAGTGTCACTTCCCTTGTTCGTTTGTGCATGGTGTACCCAGGTGGCAAATCAACCAAGTTTGCCTTTCCCCAGCACTCCTGGCTGTAGCAGGATGCCCTGGAGGTGTGGAGCACAGAGCATGCTGCTCACACCAGACCATCTTCTACCCACTTCTGTTTTAAGCCAGGCTCCTCCCCACAGTAATCTGTTAGTACTTTTTCAAAGGCAAAAGTACTAAATTTATTCTAATTTATATGTGTTTTTCCTAGCCATTACTCTGGGAAACTTATAGTTGTTGTACAAATATGTGAACCATTAGAAGAATCCTGACATCAAAACCTCCCTAAATAACATAACTTAACACTAAATCTTAGACTTCTTTTGAAAATTATATAATGCATGGTATACTACTTCCAGCTGCATATTTCAAGTCACTGGAAAGAAAAATATCTTGGCCTAATAAAATCTAGGAAAAGCTGGCAATGAGCAAGAGAAAATCTGTGACAAGAAAATTGTCTCAAAGTTGGAAAAGTATTTTGGAAATACATATTTATCATTATTTTATTTACAGAGGAGTAGCAAGCCTCTAAGTTATGACACTTATAACAACCCTGGCTCTTAACAGACAGCTATTAGTGCCTATATAATATCATTTACATTCATTTAATTCGTCCAGCACTTACTAAAGAAGTTAAAAAGTAGAAAAGATCAGTTTCCAACATGTTTAAAGTAAATAATCATCCCATTGTATTTTTAGTGCAATGGAAAGAGCTGTGATAGTCTTATGGTAAGGAACAACTCAGTCTTTCCCCAAGTGCTACACAAGCTGTGTGCCTTGCTGTTCAAAACAGTGATAATAAACACTCCTTTGAGCCCAGCCAAAGCAATAAGAATAGGCGTGATTCAACAGCACGGTAGTGTAAGCGTGTCATAAAATGTGGTTCTTCTGGAAGCTGCACAGTGGAACTATTACTCGGCCAGCTCAGCTGATGGTCACGTGCTTTTGTTGCCATGAGCTGTGAGAATCAGTTGAATCAGAGATTGCTGTAGAAATGTGAATGTCGTTTATGACGGTCTGTAGTAATTCTGTACATCTCTTATGTCTGTGTTCTTATAGCCACTTGGGCACTGAAGTAGCTGAAATGAGAAAGAGGCAGCAGTCACAAAATGAAGGAACATCAGCTGTGTCTCAAGCACCTGGAAACCAAAGGCCCAACAACACATGTTGCTTTTGTTGGTGCTGTTGCTGCAGCTGTTCATGGTATGTCCTGTAGTATATTTGGTTCCATATCCACCACAGGTAAATGATGAGAATGAAGAGTGTCAAGCACTGGGAACATGCAAACTTTTGGGAGAGGAGGCACAATTTAAGTTTTCACTTAAAAATTTGATTTAAAAATTCCCAGATTTGGTTGGATATCTTGTGAGGGGGAAAACAATAGTAAGTTCAAGCTGTATTTATCCTACTTAAGCCATAAGTGAATGAGGAAATTTCAGTTGTAAAATTCCTATGTGTGAATGAGAGACTCGATACTGAGTATTTTATAGTTTACATCAAAATATTTTTTTTCTGCTTGTACTTTGGGTATTGCAGTTCTCCACATTCAGAAGGATAAAAAGGAGATTGTCATAAATGTGAATATGTGGTGTCCTGTTATAGTACTCAGTTATTGAATAATACATATTCTATAAATCTGAAAACACAAGCCTTAAATTCCACTTTATCTTTTAAATGGTGTGGCATAATTTTAGTGGAGGAAAAAAAAGGCTCAAAAATTGTGGCTGCTTGTCCCTTCCTAAGCAAAGAGTTCACTTGAAAGTCAAAAATTTAAAGTCAGTTTCAGAAATAGCTTTAAATTCTCAGTGTCTTGAGATGCATCAGGTCTTTATTTCTTATTTTTATGAACACAGTATTAAAACGCAAAGTAACTGGCATACAGTACTGTTCAGAGCCTGTGCATCTTATTACCTAGACAGTTCCACTTTTCTGGAGTGCTCATTCCTCTGTGTATCTGTATTATTTTCACTTGAATCAGCCATCTGGCCCCAGTCTAAAATCTGAGGCTATTTGCCCCAGAATATTTTAAAATACATACCAGCATTTATGCACAAGGTACCAAATGGGACAGCTTTTTTCCAAGATGCCACATCCTGGAAGCAGTAGCAGGCTGTTCCTGCCTTGGCAGTTACTTCCAGTTTCATCCAGAGGCAGAGCATATTTGGAGCAAGGATGAGAAAGAGCTCATGCTTTTACTAAGTTACTTTGCAATATGTTCAATCCATATTGCAAAAGAGGTGGAAGTGTATTAAATAGAAAGTAGGGAATGTTTTGCCACTATTCTCTGTGCTCTGGGACAAGGGCACAATGTAAGATTAGTGACACTTTTAAGGGCCAGAGGTTCATTTAGCTCAGTATCCTATTTCAGGAAGTGACCTTTATTGGATGCCACAAAGAAAGGATAAAAGAGGTAGACATGCACCTCCTCAACCTACCCCCAGCAAAACTCACAACTTCTGGCTGTCTGCAACTTAGGGATTTTCTGGCCCAGAGTTCATTTCTAACCAGTGCAGTTTATAGCCCTTGATGGAATTTTCTTTCGTTAATTTGTCAAGCAATTTTCAGAAGCAACTTCCTGACCTCATCTAAAGTTCTGGCATCTAGGGTTTCCTGTAGCAATAAATTCTACAATGGACCTGTGCACTCTATGAAGTATTACTCCCTTTTATTTGTTTTACCCTACTAGATACTACTTTCATTTGATGCCTCCTTGTTCTTGTGATTGTGAACAACAGTGACTAATTGTTCCCAGGATAGTCAGGATTTTTTAGAGCTCTCTCATATCTCCCTTCAGCTGTGTTTTTCTTTCATAGTCTTCTCTATTTTAATCTCTGTGATACAGAAACTGACCCAGACCATGATTTATCCTTATCTGTCCTATATACCCACCTACCTCATGTCTCTCTGTGTCCCTTTCCTATTCCACTATCTCCTGTCTGAGATCTGTGACTAGATCTGTTGCAGTAGTCGAGACATGGATGCACCATGTTTTGTGTTTGCTTTTGACTTTTATTACTAATTCCTAGCACTCTGCTTGCTTTTTAACAGCTCCAGAGATAATGTTTTCATAGAATTTTCCACCCTGACTACATCTCCTTCCTGAATTGAAATAAAGCCCATCATTGAGCATGTACAGCTAGGGTTGACTTTTGCCTTGCATACTAGAATATGAATAGCCAGAATAGCCAGAAATAGTCTAATTTCTAAAACTTAAAGACAACTGATTTTATTTCATAAGCATGCTGTAGCTCAAGAAATATTATTTGACAACTATATTTTGAAGCTTTATGAGCTTTGTGATACATGGAGTGCCTCCACTCCTTAGGATGGAGAACAGCTTATGCATAATAAATCTAAATTAGAGCAATTAGATTTAAAACATAGCATGTGTCTTCATCTGCTTTAGTAATTGTTTTTGCTGTCTTTCAGGTTTTTTGGGACTTGAGGGGTTTTTTTGGTAAAGTAGATTAGAGTGAGCGTGGAAAAAATCTGTCAATTTAAGCTAGTTTTTTGGGATTAAGTCCAAGAACTGGTCAAAGGGGATAATTACATCACTTGCATTTACTGAAATCAAAAAGCTAGAAAAGGTGATGTAATACAACTTTTTCAGCTCTGTCTTCAATGATTTGGCAGTGGAAACTCCATTAGAGGAAAGATGGGACAAAACTTTGAAAAAAGAAGTATGGAATGTTTCATAATCTCACTTAAAATGAAGTCATTATTTGTGATGGAAAATTCATTTTGTAAATTTTAACTGTGCAGATAGAGTACAGATTACAGTTCTTGCCTCAGTTGTGTACTCTAAAAAACTACAAAAATAATTTAAAAAAATGTAGCAAACTTTATTATTCACTCATATATAGAGGATTCTAGGTAGTTAATTCTCTAGGGTAGTTCTCTGTCCTAATCAACAATTGTAACAAGTTCTCTGGACCTAATGTAATTATTCTTGCCCTAGTTCCCGAGGTCTTAGTGTTTGAGTAACACAAATTTCTCAAGAGATACCTGTCTGGAACTGTTGCTATATTCATTAATGATGAAGACAATGCTTTAAATGTCAATATCAAGATCAGAAGAATTTTCTTTTGTTTTTCCAGCTCTGTGTGTGACTGAGGATGGCTCTTACATCACTAACCCCTTATTGCCTCAACTTCCTCACCATTCATAGAAATATGCAGGTTTTAGTAAGAAATTTTCAGTTTTTCCTGTTTGAAGAGTTAGTTCAGTAGTTCATATGTCCAAACAAATTATTAGAATTCTAAAAATACCTTGTGTGAATCATGTGATGTTTGTTTTCTTCTGTTCTACTCCATGTTAAAATCAGAATAGGCATTAAGTCTTCTGTTTACACAATGGCGTAGGCAAATATTTACAACTTTGTTTGGGGAAATAGTATCTTTCCTAATAGAGACTTGTTAACAGCAAAAAGTTGGATTGAAAAATTATTCAGTACACTTTATTACAGACCTTTTTTGTTTTTCTCTAATAATTCCTTCTTAAAGGTAACAACTGTTTGGAGCACTTCTCTGTTGCTGTGGGATAACCCTGATAGGTAGCTCAGCCCCACGAAGATACTTACTCACTCTTTACCAGCAGGATGGGGAAGAGAATCAGAAGGGTGAAAGCGGCAAAACACTTCTGTGGAGATAAAGAGCTTAATTGATAATGCAAATCTGTGTGCACAAGTAAAGCAAAACAAGATATTCATTTACTGCTTCCCATTGGCAGGCAGGTGTTCATCCATCTCTGGGAAAGCAAAGCTGCATCCCATATTACAGTGACTTGGGAAGATAGATGCTACAACTCTGAACTTTCATCCTTCCTTTTTCTTCCCCAGCTTTTTTCTTCAACTTTTATTGCTGAGCACAATGTCATATGGCATGGAATAACCCTTTGGTCAGTTGAGGTCAGCTGTCCCAGCTGTGTCCCCTCCCAACTTCTTGTGGACGCCCAGCCCGCTCACTGTCAAGGCAATATGAGAAATTGAGAAAACCTTGACACTGTGCAAAAACATTGACATGTTATCAACACTCTTTTGGTCACAAATCCAAAACATAGCATCATATGGATTGCTATGAAGGAAATTAACTCCATCCCAGCCAGACCTGGTACATCTATTGGCACTGATAATTGTCAGGACAGCAAATTTCTCAGTTTACAAGGACAAAGCAAGACTGATTACCAAAGTTTGCTCAGTATGCAAAAGATGGAGATAAACAGGATTATTAAGATGGCCATTTTATTTTAATAGGTATGGTATACTTAGGACATTTCCCAAGTAGCTTGAGTTCTGAACTTGTTTCTGAACATCAGTAGTGAAGGAAGAAGTCATCCTCAGTGGAAAAAATAAGGTGTTTCGGAAGTTTCCAGCAGGAAAAACTTGTCTGCTTACACCAGAAGCAGATAATATATCCCTGTGAAGATCTTTACAAGATCTTCCTCTCTTCAGTGACCAGATATAGAGCTTAGGCACTCACATCAGGAAGACTGCCTCATTAAAGCAGCTAACAGTTAAGTACCAGTCAAGTGCCCAAGGTCCTGGACTGAATCTAATCCCGTGTCTTAATTTTCTGCAAAACTCCATTCCAATAGGGGACAGAAGAGAGTGCTTCCTTACTATGTGTAATTTCAAAGACTTGGGTAACCTAAGAGTTGCAAAATTTGCAGTAAGACTCCTAACATGACAGTCTATAATTTCCTCAATTATGCTTTCTCTAGAGAGTTGCTCCAGAGTGTATTTTGAACTGTGACTTTATAGTTTTGAGCTCAGCTTAGCAAGGCAAGAGGAGTAAACCTGCTATTTCACCTCCCCAACCTTATTTAGCAATCCATCATTCCAGCTTCCTGAGCAGACATGAAGCCAGTTGTTCTCTTGCAAACACTTGTAAATCACATTCTTCAAAAAACTCTCCCAATGCTAGTGCAAGGAGGTTGGCTTTTCTGCCTAATTTATTTTGCTTCCTCCTTTATCTCCAACCCAAAGCAGGAGACATATCTCTAGGTGCTCAGTGAATTTGAAAATGGTGGGACACTCTGATGCCCAATAATCCCTCTCTTTCTACTACACACAGAAGGCTCAGAAGGGTCTAACATCTACCCTGCAAGAGGCTTTAGCAGTATGGCAGTCTGGGGGACATGAAAAGGCTTCCAGGGGATAAGTGAAGATGATCACTTAACTTTCCCTGTAGCTTGATTCAAATGTGTGAGCCTTTACCTCAAAGGGAACCATTAAAACAACTGCTGAAGACTTGTGAAAGAGAGTTTAACATACATAAGAGATGCCAGGGAAGATAGGGTATGTGCCATCTTGGCAATAAACAAGAGTTACTCTTGGTGAGAAACCATTCTCCTCCAGTTCTTATAACTTGTCTATGATTGCTGTGAGTTAAGTCTGAAACTTCTTCCTGATGACCTCCTTACACAAATATTTTTCTGTATTAACGGGAACATTTTCTTTCTGTCACTGATGCCATGAATATGAGATGACAGAAACAGTTCTAAGAAAAGGTTTAAATTACCTTAATTCTTTTCTCTACATTATCCTCCTCCTAACAAACAGAATGTACATGGTATTCTAAATGAAAAAACAAAAACAAAAACAAAAACAAAAACAAAAACAAAAACAAAAACAAAAACAAAAACAAACAAAACAAAAGAAAAAAAAAAAAAAACACAAAAAAAAACCCCCACCACTTTTTATTTTTGCACTTCTCACCACTCTAGCACTTTGAGAGGAATAAATTTTTCCTGGCATATTCAATGCTAGTTTGCTATCGAAAAATTGTGTCTAAGCTTTGCGTGAGACTACACAAGATAATCTCTGGGGGCCATGGTCATGGCTGCTTTATCTTATTTAACTATGGTAGAAAGTTTGGGGGAGAGGGAGGCAAAGAAATTGGGGGTAAAAGAAACAATTTAATGCTGTGTTGGCTTCATGCCAACTGTCCGAACCACAGGGAAAGCCTCCCCCTCCCTTCTTCCCTCGGGGCAAAGGAAAAAAAAACTACAGAAACCAAAGAACCCAAAAGCAACCGAATTATATAAAAATATATATATTTGCATATATTTACAGTTATATACAGCTAGAATACTATATACAATATTCAGGGATCCCGAGTACAGCCCCCTCCCCCAGAGGGAAAGGGAAAAGGAAAAGGGAAAAAAAAGGGAAAAGGGGAAAAACAGATATACACAATCAAAAAACTAAGAACCAGCAAAACAAAGAACTGGCAAAAATCAATCTCACGTCCCTTAGAAAAACAGGATGGCCTGGCACAGCCGGCACTCTCCAATCTCCCGCGTGGCAGACCAGTAGTCACTGCAGGCCTCAGCTGATAGATAAGCAAGACCAACGCAGAGAACCACTGCTCCTGAACCTCACCGGAAGAGAAGAGAGAGAAAGAGCTTCCTCTCCCTTCTTATTTATACCCCTGCTTACATAAAAATTGTATGGAATACTGGGAACATGGCCTTGGTTCCTTGGTTACAACCTGGTTACCAAGGAAGGCCTGGAATCAAAACCACCACAAATGCAATAAATTATTGCCGCATATTCTGAAATATGTGAAAAACAAAATCCATATCCTTCTTCCCATGCCTGTCTGCAGCAGAACTTTTAGACTGGGAGCAGACTAGAGGTGAGCTGGTACAAAAAAGTGAGCCAGGCTCCAGCATTTTGTTAAAGTTTTTAACAAGAAAATAAAATCCTTATCTTTGAAACAAAAGTGCTGATTTTGAAAAATATATTTTGGGTTTTAATTTTATTTTTAATTCTTCTTTTCCTTCCTGAACATATAGGACAACACATCTGAAACAGATGTACTCAATTTTGTGTGTTTTACTTTTTCAAGACATCACACCTAAGAAAAATCAAGTGTGGAAAAGTGCATGAAGAATTATTATACCCTAGTGCAGAACACAGAAGTGCAGGCTACTGTACTCTATTTTATTGAAATAGAAGGTGATATTTTTAAAAATATTTAATGGGAAAAGATGTTCCATTCTGAGCCTTTTTACTTTAAAAATTAACAAGACATTTTTACATTTTTGTCATTTTATCAGAGGTCAAAGATGAAAACATTCTCACTCCTTCCTGGAGAATAATTTATTCTGAGGGACAGTAGGTGTAGCTAGCACAGGAACTCATGCTTTGTGAGTCTATGGGACAGTATCATCTCCATCATCCCAGTGTGATGGGCAGCACTGTTGCTTTCTTAGGAAAGGACCCCCAGTTCTTCCAATGGGTAGTATTTAAAGCCGGATAAAATCCATTATCTGACCTGTCACACAACCTACTGAATGTGATATTCCTGAAAATCAGTCTTAAATCACCTTTTCTTTAAGTCCACATATCCTCAGTGCAGAATCCACGAGACAAAGCTGGCAGACGTTCTTCTAGTCACTGGAATACACCATGGGGTGAAGTATGGGCTAAGGATCTAAATACTTAGTCATCAGAAATGGACCTCTCAAGGTTCCCTGAGCTACTTAAAATAAAAAATTGAAATTCTCAGCATTTGGAAAAATAAGCAGAAGACACTCTAAAAATGAATCAGTTCTCAAGTATTTTTTTCATACTTTTGTAAGTTAATAGTACTTATTAAATAATACCCAAGTAAAGCATTTCTTTTCCCTTTAAAACAAAACAATGATCTATAAAGTTAAAAAAGTCACAGCAGAGAAGCATGTCTTCTTAATGTGTATGATATTTAATAGGCTTAGGCTCATGCTTCTTAACAATTAAGACAGGTCAGGTGATTTTGTTGGCAATTTATGGAAGTTTAGGTCCTCAGGGCAGACTGGAGACAGGTGGCTCTGTGCATGCTTGTTTACACAACTCTCCAAGGGCATCACAGCCTGACTTGCCAACCTCTGGGCTTGTACCCTTCTGTGACACTGGGCCAGATTGTCAGTCTTAGCCTAATAATTCCTGGAAAGCTTCTCTCTCCTTGGGCCAGAATACAAACATACTTCATATGTGATTCAATATGCAGCTTATCCCAGAGCTCCAGAAGTGGTGAGTAAAGGCAGCTTTGATCACTTCCTGCACCTCCCTGTGAAGCAGATGTGAAATGCTTTGAAAAGAGGGGAGCACATTTCTTCTACATAAATGATGACACAAGGTGTAAAGGTATGCTAGATGAGCTCACAGGTAAACTAACTGCTGCTAATTAATAACTTTTCCTTCATCTGCTTCTAAGGAGCAAGATGTGAGTGCAGAAAAACAATGTTCGTGGCAAACCAAAAGGACTTTAGAATAAAATTTATAGAAAACAAAATTTAATGTAAAAACGACTGAAGGAAGCTTAAAGTTAACCTGTTACATCTCAGGAGAGCCTGCCTTGGTCACTGTTCTAAATTAATCAAATATATCTCCCCTCCCCTCACCAAAAAGCAGCCAAGAAATCCCTATATCCGAGCTCATGAAGCACCTATTGTCTTCCTCCTTTCTTCTTCTCAGCCCCCTGCCATCTACCTCCAAATTCCTGTGGAAGCACAAGCTCTTGTACAGCCTCGGAGCAGGGGCAAGAACTGTGAGCCACCAGCTCCCACAGCAGCAAGGGGTTTCCACAGGTCATTTGCTGTGCAGAAGCGGCTTTGGTGCAGGCCGTTGCTTTGAGGGACATGCAAAGTAAATCAAAATCATGTCATTCTCTAGGAGAAAGCTGTAAGCTACACACTGCATTTATCTTGGCAAGTGATGCAAAGGGCTAGTCACTAAGGCACTGCTGGTCCACTGTGAAATCATGGTGGAAGCACAGAGATACGCAAGACGCTACACAGATGTTCAGCATATATAATTAACTTTAAATTAATTTCCAACCAAGAACCCTGGTTTGAAAAAACCTTAACACTGTAAACTGAGACTAACTCCATGTAAACTGATAAATGTTTCTATTTTCAAAGGTATGAGGTAAACTTGTTCCTCCCCATAATAATATAAACAGGAGGCTAAAGCAAAGAGCAGAGCAACAGCTTCTTATGCAGCTGGTCTGTTAACGCTGATCACAAGGCAGTGGTAGAATCCTCATTAACATCAAAACCAGACCTGGGCTTTCTGGGCCAAGCTTTCCTAGTATCAGGATTTTATTCTTAATAATTTAAACTTTGAAAGTTCATTTCATTTTGAGGAACAGATGGAAGCTCATGTGTTTACAGACATTTTTACCCATCTGTGATAACACAAGCAGGTTAGAGACGGAGTAGATTGTAAACATAATAGATTAGCAAATTTTAAATAAATGTTTCTGAAGATTCACTAATGAAATGCATAGATTCCTATGTGTGTAATACTACTAAGATACAAAAACCTCATCAGTCTAACTGCAGAAAATAGTCCTATTTCAAGCAAACAATTCTGTAAAGAAAATTACAGTTAAAAAAGAAATCAGAACTGAAATCCTCCTAAATTGAAGAATAAATACATGCTCAGAGGGGATTTGGGATTACACAAGGCTCATTCTAATTCAGTGGTGCAAAAGATACTGACAGTAGCCCCTTAGAAGGAAATAGCAGGCTAAATCTAGTTAACTTTAGAAAATGATCTTGATTCTGTCCTGGCACAGCACACAAGAGTGTATTCAGGGACAGCTGCTCTTGAGAAGACTAGAGGGAGAGAAAGCAGTGGCAGACTTACTTGCACTGGGGAAAAGCAGCTTGATGCCTCCTCTGAGGCTGTTTAAGAGATGGATTGCTTCAGAGCATCAGCATCTTGGCTCTCCCTCATACCAGTTTCCCACCTGCCTGTGCCAAAATGCTATTCAGCTTGGTGTCTGTGGAACAGTGGCTGAAGGAAGATTCGTAATGTCATGACAGATTATCTGTCACCAGCACACAGGTTGACTGTTGCCGTGGAAAAAAAGAAAAACCACAAAAATTAGCAGTGCTGAGAATGCCTGAGTCCAGCTTATGCTGTGATTTTCAGATATTAGGAGTTTAGAGCTCTTGAAATCTCCCCTGATAGGGTTTAGGCTGGTTTTTGGTTTCCTTTTTGCAAATTTGCAATTAGATATTTACAAAAGATGCACTGACTCAGGAGTCCATGGAAAACTGCAGAAATGGAGAAGTATGTGAAAGGTCAAAATGGGTCTGAGATCAAAATATAAGCTGAAGTTAGGCATGTTGATAGATGGTGACATTTTAAAGGTTCCAAGGTGGCCTTGAAAAGCCCCTGAACTTTATTCATTGTGGAATAATAAAAACTTAAATATTTAACATGCAAAACCAACAACAAAATACCCTTACCCAAATTAAACACACTGGTTATGTCTATACCAGTAAATTAAGCAGGGCAAGGGTCTAATATGGGCTACAGTCAGCCTGTAGAGTTAAATACAGTTAAAGTGTTAACTCCCTGGCAGAAATTTGCCATTGCCAAAGTACACGGTCTCAGGCAATGGCCTGTTGCAGGTGCAGAAAGCCTGGATTTTGGTATGGGCTTTCCTGGACTGGCTACGTGGTGCCAGGCAGCCTCAGGACCAGAAAACTCTCCCAGACCATTTTATCTGCAAGAACAAATGCAGTCTGTAGTTCCGAACTAAAAGAGGAAAAAAAAATAGGCTACTAAAGTCTGTTAACAGCAGAATTTCCATTTTACATAGGTTTATTTTTTAACCATGTATAATTCCAAATCTGTTTAAAATGTCAGTTAAAAGAGGAATAAATGTCTGGCGCTTTTAAGAGAAAAAAGAGAATGTTTCATGGAAATGAGTCTGGACCCCTAGTAGATAACGCTTAGAAAGTGGAGATCCTCTCACTAGAAAAGTGGGTCAGACATTCATTATGTAAGAAAGAAAGGCAAAGGACATACAAGTCTTGTCTAGTTACCCTTAATAATTCCATAGCACATATATTTGTCTAGATGTCAACTGGTTCTTCTGAAGTACCTAATTGAGAGCCTGATACTGGCAGATGCTGAGCACCCATTATGAAGGAATATGTATCTTCAGTTCTTGCTGACATCCATGTTGAAAGTGCTTCCCAGGCAAGCTGAGGGCCTTGTCTGACAGAAAATCTGGAAACCAGCACCAACAAAACAGATGTCTCTAATATACACAGACTGGCACAGAGGTTCTCAAACTTGTTTGTCATCTGGACAGATGTTAAGTGGAAGATCTCCCATCTTACTTGACTGTGATGTGGATAAGCATAAACTTGTTCGTTCCAGGCTAATTTCACAAAATATAGTGTTCATAAACATCATGGTAGGAATTATCCTTTACAAGTTCCTAAAACTCTCTTTAACTGGAGAACTTCGCCACACCTTATGAAAAGGAAAAATGTGAATTCAGTATGAATGTTTCCAGGTATCTCTTCCCATTTGGAAACTACGTCCAATTCTACGGAATCAGAGGAATGACCCTATGCAGGCTCAATTCTTTACTGTTGCTGCTATTTTAATCTCTGAAAAGTAAGAATAATAAAAAAAAAGCCACTACAGAAATTGAGACTAGGCTCATTTATGAGAATTAATTGTTACCATTAGGCTTGCTTACTAGTGATTTGGAGGGTTTTTATTCATCTAACTACCCTTTCAAGGAATACAATTTCCACTTCTTTGAACACTACAGAACTGCCACTTTTAATTGTCTCAAATATATGAAGGAATTGCTTGCAAAATAGCTGTAGCCAGGAGTAAGGGCACTGCAGATTGTCTAGTAATTAAATGTATTCATCATATAAGATGGAATATGAATGGTAATATTATTCTGAATGAAGGAATGAAGGTGACAGCCAGACTAGTGATCTGTTGGATGACCTGACAGGAGAAATACATCTGTCATGGTTTAGCCCATCCCCCCAGTATTGGGGTAGAAAATGGTTAACTCCAGGTGAAATTCCAGCTAAGTAGCCAATCAAAGACGTTTGTGACGTCTCCACGAATGATATATTTAACAAACTGGAAAAGAAACGTGTTGCGCGGAAGAAATTCCAGCCCAGAGAGGAGCAGAGGAGAACGAGAGATAGCAATGTAGCCTCCAAGGTCAGTGTAGCAGGAGTGGGGAGGAGAGGCCCCGGGGGTGGCCCCCTCTCCCCCTCCAGCAGGGGAAAAGACTTAAAAACTAAAACCACTGCCACCTGTGGAAGATTATTTGGAGTGAAGAGACCTTCCTGCAGCTCAGGGAGGGCAGAAGAAATTAAGGAGTTAGCGTGCGGACCGACCTCGGGGCCTGCCCTGGCCCAGGGAAGGCAGGGATGGCATGAGGCCAAAACTGAACTACCTGGAAGTCACATGCAACAAACTGCAGAAGAATTGCAGCCACAGAATGGTGGAGAAGCCAGTGAACTCTCCTTTGAGGGGCTGAGCCCCCTCATGACCTTGGGACTTTGTCCAAAAGCTGAGCCTAACACTAAGCCCTCGATACTGTGGGGCCCGGTGCAATTTTGGACCGGGTGTGATGGCAGGATGACCCCTTTCACTGCAAATGAGGGAGCAGTGGTGACTTGGAGTAGCCAACTGCGGCTGAAAGCCAAAATTGGGTGACTGGCCAAAAGCAGAAAGTCAGAAGAATTCCAGAGAGCGAGAGAAGAGGCTACTTGGAGCAGCAGAGCATAGCACTGGAGAGTGTTCTTGGGTATGGACTGAACCAAAAGAAACCCAGAACCCCTGTGACCCAGGGAGGGGTGGTGACTCTTAGGAAACCCCCTGAAACTCCTCATGGAAGGAAGCTCCACAGAGCCCTATACTCCGTGGTGACGACATGGTGATTTGAGTGTTCCCTAGAAGCCCATGGTAAACCCTCAGTAGCCGTAGACAAGCGGCTAGAGGTGGGAGGCAGACTCCCCTGCATTCCGATGGGGAGAGAGAGAGAGATTTTCTAGCTGCAGTGATTTGGAAGTGTTACCTTAAAGACTTTTTCTTCTCCTTGTTCCTCTAGACTGTTTTTGAAGAAAAGAAGGAGGGGTGGTATTTGTAAATATATAAGTTTGTTATGATAAGAAAACTAGTTAGAGTTGTTGTGTATATAAGTATTCCCTTAGTCCTTATCGTGTAGCGATAAATTTTAATATTAATCCCCGTGTCAAGAAATCTGTTTTGCCTATGCGAATTCTTCTTACCTATTAGCAAAATTTATGAGTTGATAAAAACCATGCAAAAATCACAGGGCTAAAACTTTGACATCCTTGAGTTGCATAATGCCGAAAGCAGAAACCAGCTCTACAGTAATGAAACAAAGATAGAGTAGCTAGAAATCATTGGCAAGCAAACCTTGGCAACCCACAAATTTCTTACCTATACAGAAACTACATTCTACATCTTAGAACAAAAATCTCAAAAAAAATAGCCTAGGAAGGACTAAAAGTTTCTAAAAGTTGTAATTGATTCTGTTGGGGCCATTATTATGTAAAAGCAGTATAATCTCTTTTCAGTAGAATCCAGAAGAAAGTATATTTTCCTACAGATTTTCAGAAAAACAAGATACATGTGAGAAAAAAGAGCTTCGGAAAGCCAAATTGCTTGAAATCACTAGTTCCTTCCTCTCTTGAACAGTTAAAACTTTTGCTCAGTGCTAGTCTAAGTTTGAGGGAGATACTGTCCTTTATTTCAGAAGTTCAAGTACAATGCACACTGGTAGTTTCCATCTGCCTCTGAATATCTACTGAGCTCCAATATCTGTAGCTAGGTAGTTGAAATCAGTTGCACAAGAATAGAAGAAAACAAGTTCAGCAAAGCTGTCCATTAAAAGTCTCCTTTCACATAACGTTTAGCCTGCATTGATCTTTGGACCACAATTCTCTCCTTCACCGTTGAGTCATCCTGAAATGTAAAGATCATTGCATTTTTTTAATTAGCCCCTCCCAAATATTCCTCAATTGCAGTCTCTTTTTAAATATAATTCCAGTAAATGTGGTGTTTGTGGCACTAGCGGCCCCTGGAGCACTATGTCGAGTTCTGCACTCTTCATTGCAAGAGTCCTGGATATACTGGAGAGTCCAGAAAAGGGCCCCTAAAATGATTAGGGGACTGGAGCACCTCTCCTGTGAGGAAAGGCTGAGAGAGCTGACACTGTTCCACCTGAAGAAGAGAAGGCTCAGGGGGTCTTATCAATATGTATAAACACCAGAAGGGAGTGAGCAGAAATGGAGCCAGGCTCTTTTCAGTGGTGCCCAGTGACAGGACCAGAGGCAAGGGGCACAAACTGTAACACAGGAGGTTCCCTCTGAACATCAAGAAACACTTTTGTAACTGTAAAGGTGTCCTGGCTTAGGAGGGGTATTCCTCAGTTTAGTACTTCCACTAAAAAGAAAACCACAAAGCACTCCCCTCCCCGCTCCGGTGGGAGATACCAAAGGCAGACATTATGGATTGAGATAAGAATAATTCACTTGAAACAGCAATGAGAAAAGAAAACGAAAAGTAACAGCAACAACACTAATAACAACTGTGTACAAAAGAGAGGATGAGTTACATGCCAAATGCTCACCAAGCAGAGACAATGAACAATGGCATATGGACTCTACACCCACCATCCTTGCCCACGACTGGCAGCCTCGCCCACCTTCTTCCCAGAAGTTCTTACTTCTGCCCCCAAGAGGTGATGTGAGTGGTATAGAAGAACAACCTAGATATGTCCACCCGGCTCCAGGCTGTACCCCCTCACAACTACTATGGAAAAGTTAAATCTGTCCTGGCCAACAGGACAGAAGGTTAGTGAGTACTGTCACAGTACTCTGTCACCCAGAGAGGCTGTGGACTCTCCATCCTTGGAGATATTCAAAAGCCATCTGGACACAATCCTAGGTAGCCTTCTCTGGATGACTCTGCCTTGAGTGGGACAGGGGCATGTGGGCAGAGTGTGGACAAGATGACCTCCTCTGTCTCTTCCAGCCTCAGCCATTCTGCGATTCTGTATTTCTGTGATTCTGTGTTCAGCTTGGCAAAGACTGAATTCAAATCTTAAATGTTTGCAAAACAGTTCTGGATATATTTGTGGGTGTCTTAGAAGAATGTCCCTTTTCTCAAGGGCTTTCCAGCAGTTTAGTTTTTCCACTATGAATACACTTCTAAACATGTTCTAAAAGAAGAAAGAATCAGTATAAAACTTACATCAAAGATCACATTGCAAATAGCAATCTACGATGGAAGATGTATTGACTTGTGGGTTTCTGATTCTACTGGGCTTTGCTTTCTAATTATTCATGGAGTCCCAAAGGAAAATGTAGAGTTTAAACAAATTTGACAATTTGTGTGCCAAACGTATGCTGAATTCAACTTTTATGGAAAATACAGCAAGAGAATATAACTTCATGGCTTTAGAAAGAAACTGTTAATCTGATTGTCCCTTATAAAGAGAAAGGTTACCAGATTTTAGATCTACTCCATTTTAAATCATTAAATACACAGGAAAGGGGAGAGAGTGAAACACTGCAGATTTGCTAAAACCTTTTTAAGTAGTTGCTTTACCAAGCACATCCCTCTATGACTTACTTTAGTTTACCATTCATATTTCAGTAAGGATGATCTACCTTCATGGTGGCACGTGGGATGCAATTTAATAACCTTACATAATGATCTTACATAAACTCCAAAATCTTGGCCAAGACTTCCCATTAACAAAGAGATGATTATACTCTTAGGCAGCAGATCATTGGGTTCAATTCTCAAGCTAAGGACTAGCACCACATAAGACTATCAGGACAGAGCTAAACATCTTAACTGACTAGACCTTAATAGCCTGAGATGCTCTGGATATCTTAAACCTTATTTCTACCAATCTCCTTTTTCTTTTGTGGCTTATAGCTGAATCTGTAATGACTGACCAATTACGCTGAATCCGACACAGTATTAAGAAAGCGCTGCAATGGAAAAGCAGAAAGAAATTGAAGCCACTCTGCCCCACCTTCAAAGTATGGCAGAAAGACACAATCTCTCATGAACTGAGAAGTTTCTTGCTTTTCATGGGGGAGTTAACAACTCTGAACATGGATGAGCTGGCCTTATCATAAGCCTTTGAACAAAAAAACTCACAGAACTTAGTCCAGGTTTTCACAAAGAGGAAAGGAAGGACCCCATTCATCCATAATATTTTTAAGTGTATTTCCTTCTAAACACTTAAATATCTCACGGGGCTAAAAGCTATTCCTTCACACAGAAAAGTCTAAATAGCACTGCAAGAGGAGCACTGTGGAACAAAGACAGGAGAATTGGCAGTGATTCTTTCAGTCACCCCTGAATTGCTGCTACAGCATCAGTGTCAGAAATACCACAGTGAACAGGCCAAGTTACCCATGTGTAGGCACAGGAAGTTTGACTGCATCTCTTTTTTCTTGTGTCCACATACTCCACAGCCATACCATCAATGCTACTCTTCTAGAAATCTCAAGACTGTTTTAGGGAAGTAAGCATACTTCAAATAAAAAAACAAATGCAGTTTTTGCTGTGCTTTAGAATTTTGATGTGTAAGGCATTGCTCTTCATGCTTCTCTCCACAGTTCTTAGTAAAAATGTCATTCTGAGTGAAAGGTAGAGGTACTGTTTGCAGGACTTTGAGAGATGAGGCTCTAATAAATACTCTACATACCATGAAGTTAAGAGTTATAGTTGCTGGATTTTCCAATGAGCTGTTTTCTTAGTAGAAAATCTCTTTCCTTGTAATAGAAAGCCTACTGGAAAAAACTTCTCCTATGACAGAATGTATTTTTTCTAAAGAGCTTCTTAAACACAATATTTCATTTAAATCTATTATTTTATTACACTAACTAGAATTACTCACAAAAGACTAGTTAGAATAATGGTAACTAACAGTGAATAAAGCCAAGACAAATGATAATTCCATTTTAAAATGTAATGATAATTATTTTTAAAACCATCAAAACCAATTATGAAATTTCATTATAATTTTCCACAAATGTTTTTTTGTTAGAAATCCAATTTCAAAGTAGATTAATTTTAACTGTCAATTCTGTGCAAAACACAAACTCAGTTCCAGTCAGGAATATTCTCCATAAAACCCCAGGGGAAGTGCCTGTGAAACAGCTTCTGCACCCATCCCAGGTATGAAACATCAGACCAGAAAATTTACACCTTGAGCTCCTGCTTTGCTCACAGAAGTTATGGCATGCAGAAATGTGCATATGGGAGCCAGAAGTCTGCCTGCATTTACTATTACTGGATGCCGAGCAGACACTAAGATTTTCCATTGAAAGCACGTTCACAGCACATAGAAGTGCTGAACTGTCTCTTACAGACTGCTTCTCAGCTGTATGCTCTTCAAACAAAGAGATGTGAAAAAGGCAAAAAATATGAACTACACCGCACTACAACATAGCAAACTGAATAAAGGGGGAAAATACCACCAAGAAAAATTGGAAAGGAAGAAATTGTACGTTTTCTAGCCACTGGAAGATTCAAAGTATCTGTTTTTATCATTTATTTCATTTTATTTTACTTTTTGTGACCTGTGAGGAAAAAAAAAAAGTCACTTATCATGGCAGCTTCTACAGTTACAGGTCAAAGTGATGAGACCACAGTGTAAGCTGAATGAAAAGTTGGGAGGTTTGTGACTCCACATTCCTTCCCTCACCTGAAGCTTTGAATATTTTGTAGGGGTTTTAGCTGTAATACAAAACCTCCAGGATGGTAAACTTGCAAATACTTGGATGATAAAAAAAAAAAAATTGCTTGAGGTTTTTAGTTACATGAGGTAAGACTTGCAGAATCAGATGTCAAGTTTATAAATTCTCCTTGCAAACAATTTTTTTCACTCTAAAACAACTGAGTCTAAGTTTGTTTGTTTCTTTCTTTTAAAAACAATTTGGATTATACATGCCTCTGGCACCATCTTATCACCTAAGGCAAATGTAACTCTGGCATGCAGGAGCCTTAGCACCACAGGTATCTGGACTTTTTGAAAGGAGTTTATAGTTTCAGTGGACACTGCCAAGTAGGCTGGTTATAACCTTATGGTAATTGTTGGCTTTCCCTCAACAGACTGCTTTCCTATGTCAGTCTGCTAAACACAATCTCCATCATTTATTTTTAAGCACAAGACAATTAATTTTTTACTCAGAGTAGGATGTAGCTATTTTTCATTTAAATTCTAACTCATTTTCCGTATAAAATTTTACATCTTACATTTCTTTACTGAATTCAGAGAAGACCTGAAAATCGTATCTTCTTAAAAAACTAGGATGGACACTAGCAAAAACAAAAAAATTCCTTCACATTTTTTTGATCTTTGTTTCTTCTTTGTAACAAAAATTATCATGTTCTACTGAGACCAGATTCTGATCAACTTCCGATCAAGTAAGTGATTGTAAAGGCTCTTGACCACCTTGTCCCTCCAAAGTCTCTCGCAGACTACCAGTGCAGACATATGGGAATACCAAGTTTGCAGTTCTTACTGTTTCACATCTTTCTGTGGATGAACTGCACATCACTTATGTTTGCCTTGCAGACAGCCAGGAGTCCACCCAAGCCTCCACTCATCTAATACCACAGATTTGGCTGAAGTTTGCTTTGCATTTCTATGTTTTGCATATACTGGTATTATTACAACAGTTGTAGAGCTTTAGTCTGTCCTGTTATTCTTACAAGGACATGAATTGTCTGAGTTCAGATAAGAGATGCATCCTCTTTCTCTCTGATACAGCCAGGGGCCTAAAGGATATAGCGCAAGTTTATCCTGAGCCTATGAAAATATCTAGGACAAGGCATTGCTTCTTCATAAAAATAATGATTCTAGCTCTAGTTTTTCTCACAGTAATTATTCTGGATATTATTCACTTTTATTCTGGATATTATTCACTTACTGTAACAAAAAAGTTAATTATTTTCCTAACTTTGATAGAAGCAGGTCTTTTACCCTCTACTCCGGTTACAAAAAAAAAAAAAAAAGGTTATCCTTGGATACTGTTGTTCGTATAACATTTCATTTTCATGGATACCTGACATCTACCCAGAGCATGCTTCAGCATATAGGAGTGAGCTTCTGAATAGATGTCATAGTTTGCAATAGAACTGTGCAAACAATTGATTTTTCAGTGACTGACTGTTGAACCACAGTATTAAAGACAATCTGGTCAAATTGAACCACAATCAAAAATAAAAAAGATACTAGCATGCACTTTTTCTGCATCTGAATTCAACCCAGAAAAAAATAAGTTCCTGTTCCTATAGCTTGTTTTAAGCCAGTCAATTGTAATAAAAGTAAAGGAATCAGAGAGCATGGAGGTCGGCAAGAGCATCACCACTTTGAATTGAAGAGTGAAGGTATTTACCCAGCTGGTGAAAGATGGAGGGTTGTTGCCCATCTTTGTCTTGGAGTTTTCAAAACCACCTTCCCCACACTTCAGGAAAATGCATTAATCATATGTTATTTTTTTTCATGTCCAGTAATGTTTGTTTAAAAGTTTTTCCTCCTCCAAGCAGCCATGAAAAAATATTTCCTATCTGAAGCTGTTTGGTAAATTCGACCTGTGTTTCTCAACACTTTTGGGCAATGGTCATTTTACAGCATCTTCCCAGTGGAATTTTAAAATCACAATTACATCGTGGAATTTTTCAGTGGGCAGAGTTGTGGGGGTTTTTTTAAGAAAACTAAAAATATTGTGTCTCTTGATCTGATGATTATAAAAATTCCTAGGAGTAGGATAGGGTGAAGTGTGGTGCCAGTGAGATATATTCTTTCAAAGGGTAGTGAAGGAAACATGTCAGAACATCTGTTATCCAGAGAATCTTTAATGAATATTGGTTTTCACCTGAAAACTAAATTCTGCCTTTAGATTGTATGTGAAATTGACTTAATGTGGCCTTTAGGCTGGAATAAGGATGGTTTTTGTGTTACAGTGGTGGCCTGAGGGCTCATGGCCCTACTGTGTGACATACACATGTTCAGCCTCAAATGCAATCACTGCCCAGCAGAGCCTAGCATCGACAAACTTCAGCCAAGAAGTAGAAATTGAGTGCAGATCTCCTAAATGGCCACCCGATAGCCTACCTAACTAGTTCACAGTGTCCCAGTTTGATTTCTACTCGTAATTTTCTTGACAGCATAAAAAACACCACTAAGGCAAGAGGTTTTAATAGTCACATTGTCTTCAGTGCCAGACATAATTGCAAAATACTGTGGTGATATACTGCATATGATGCACATAAGTGAGAAAATACCTGAGTGAGTAGTAACTGGTGTCAGCCGTGCAAGGGCAGAATATTCATCTTGGCACCTGTCACAATGGCATGGTTTTCTTGCCATACTGATGCCAGTCATTTCACTGATTCACCAGATTTAGGCTACGGGTACATAAGAACCTGGCCCTTGGGAAGCAATTAAATACCATTTGTTTACTGGATATACAGAGAATGAAAGATCAGGTCCAAGTTCTAAATTACTTTCAGTTTCTTAGTGGCAGTAGAAGATAAGTGCAGCAGTAGGGATGCAAGTTAGAAGGAAGCTAAAACCACCAGCTGGAAACACCTGGAGGAAAAGTCAGTGAGATGTTTGCTCTTAAATTAGTTCAACTCTCCTGATGATTTTTCCAATTAGCTTGGCTTTTTTACCTTCTCATTCACCAGGGTGCGGCAATACTGATTTAGCTAAGTAATTACACAACGGAACAATTATTTAATTGCTGAACATGAATATTAACAGCCAAATAACAGCAGCTAAATAAATAAAGATTGATTTTCTGAATCCCAGCATTTCCTCCAAAAACACATCAGCTAGGAACCTGGACCAGTTTAACTTTATTTGCATTCATTTGTTCAATTTGTATACTTCTTCAAGTAGTCCCTGATCATTAAAATTTTTATTTTATAATGACTCCAAACAGAAATTTCTCATAAAAATACTTTTGCAGTAGTTAAAGAAACTTATTGGTTTTGTAGCAGTCAGGAACCCAAGATATATTTGAAAGGTACATCAAACTCAGGCCACTGAAGTACTTTTTACTGTACTCTACAGAGCAACAAAATCAGCATACAAGTGGACAGAACAAACCTTCCACAGGAACAGAAAACAAACATGTGCTATGCTTTCCATTTAAAACTCTGTCTTTAGACATCCCAAACTGTCTCTTTTTAGAATATTAGTAGTTTTGTTGTGCTTTTATCATGGGATATTTGCATCTCTAAATTTGAAAGATCTGCTGGGTGTATTCCAACTAATAAATAATAATAGCACCATAGATGTTACGTTACATCAGATGTCTCTCTAGAACACTTCCATTTCATTGAACTACTTTTTGATAAGGCATATCAGCAATTTCCTCTTCTTAAAGCCTTAACTAAGTAAGAACATTTCGTTAATCTTCAGCCTGTTACTTTTAGTCTGTTTAGTTTTACACTATACAGCATAATTCTTCTGACATAATCAGCTAGTTTCAATGATGGATTAAGGTATCAGGGACATCAGGTATGCAGGATGCCTTTTCTGCTGTGGACTGCTTAAATTCCACAGAGAAATGTGAACAGATAGTGTGTTTCTAGCTAAAGATAGCAACATAGGAAAGAACAGTGCAGTGTAGTCATTTTGAGTCAAAAGGTAGCAGTCTGTTATTGTGATCAGTTATTTAAAGGCTGCTTTTAATTTAGCTTTACAGTCACAAATGTGTAAATATTTAATTTTTTTTTCTAAGAGAATATGAACCAGTTCCTTGAGTGAAAACAGAACATGTCTGAATTGAATGTACTTCTGTGTAAAAATGATGGTTTCATTCACAGGAAAAACATATCAAAAGTAATGTATCCAATGGAATGGATCTGCCTTGACAGATGTAGATAAATAAAAGTTGAAATGTAGTGCTAGTGTTTGTCACTGGAAATATAATACAGAATTTAGGCCAAGATGCATTATAAATTTAGCACAGTTTTAAATGCAATACCCAAATATGAAAAAGTGTTCCAACCCAGTATAACACTTCTGTCTTTAGAGTCTTCCCTATTTTGCAACTCTGACTAAATTCAACTATTAAACTCCAGATATGAATGCTGAGATGAAGGAATCAGGGCCAAGTGTGTATCTTATATTGTCACTCTGGTATAGATACCAGAAAAGTGGTACGCTATGTTGCAGACCCATCATCTGAACTTTTTATTGATACGTAGTCTTGTAGAAAATCAAAATGCATAATGCCTGTTACCCTTTGAATAAAAAAAAAAAAAAAAAGTACCATGAAGTTAACATGGCTTTCTTGTCCATTTTCCTATTTCTCTTGCTCACCACTCACGACTTCACTGTTTCCCCTTCATCAACCCACGATAGTTTTCTTAAGTCTAGCAGAGATTTTGCATGAGCAAAACAAACAGTACTTGATCCCAGACAATAAATTAAATTAGCAGTGTAGACTGACTGCTCTCAGATGAGTCACTTTCTACTTCCAGTAAGACTCCAAATCCTTGAACATCTACTGCCCGATAAGTAAATTATATCAATACAGCTTAGTTGCTGCTCATGTGATGAAGGACAAAAAGTAGGTTCATTCTCTTTTAGACAGACTTGGGTGAACACCCTGTTACATTCACAACGTACACAGGCTGTTTCCTCCTTCCGTGGTGTTATTCTTCCATGGAACTAAAGGACATTCAGTTCTCTGCACCCAGCAGAGAAAACAAATGCTGCTCTACCTATGCACTACAAAGGAGGGAAGGAGGCAGGGAGAGAGAGAAGCTTTGTGCCTTCCCTGCTTCTCCCTCACCCCAGCTTTGTACTCTGGCTAGATGCAAGGTGACCCTAAGCAGTTAAATGTGTGGACTTCAAGATTACAAGACAGAAAGAAAGTGGATGGTCCCTTTTTTTTTCTCCTCCTGTATACGGAAGTCCTGTTGTCTTTCCTGGATGCTCCCTCTTTAGACTGACGAACAACAGGTCAGAGGAGACAGAAAGGCTTTTTACCTGCCAACCCCAGAGTTCAGGATGTGTTGTTTCTCCTGCAGCAGTTGATGACACCCTAACACCTTAGCAGCACTGGAGCTGCATTCCTACGCTGTAACAGGGGAAGTAGGACCAAGGGCCTGAACTAAGGTCTTGGCAGGTAAGTGAAGGAGCAACCAGTATCAAAGAGCTTCATTTGAAAGTGTACATCTGTAATGTTTAAGTCTTAATATGCGCTCTGCTTTACCTGGAAGCCTAAACTTCCAGTTTTCAGAAGAGTGTTTGAGATCACCTATTAAGTCTGCTGAATGCTTGAAAAAAGTGTTGAAGAAACTCATAAATACAGAGGGTCTAGAAAGAAAGGTTATTTGTACTAAAAATGTCTCAGAGCTGGGATTTCTTTTTAGAGCTGAGTGTGAGTTTTTCAGAGTAGTGGGGGAGGGAGAGGCTTTATGCTACCAACATATTTTCGTATAGCAATGCTTAAGGATGACTGAGAGCATCATTGTATGGTGAATACTTAATATTCAAAAGCTGAGCTCTCTTGGGATCGGGAGGGGGATTTTTTGCTTGGTTGCTTGTTTTCTGTCAACTGGATACATAGGGAACACCTGATAAAGGGCAATTTCCATCTCCTTACTACGTTCCACTTCTTAGGCTTAACTTTGAAACCAGGTTTCCTGTATGAATAACTATGTCACTCAAAACAAACTTTATTTCAATAGTTATAAGGAATTGTGGTTTTGCTGGCAATACCATGTTCCATAAGATTCAGAGAACATACACAGAGGATGCCTGTATCACTAAAGCAAATCTGATTTAAAAGGTATCTGCCGAAAAATAAGTGATGCTAGTTAGCAGCTCAAAAAAAGAAGAAAAAAAAATTAAAAACGTTCTCACATAAGTTTTTTCCTTGCTTGTGGTAATACAAGGGTAATGTATGCCTTTCTGTTCAGAGGCCTGTAAGTTTTACTTTTTGGAATGGAAAACAAATTTAGGTCAGAGGAGGAAATCATAAGGAGCTGCCACATGCTAAGTTCTGTATCTGAGCCATCTACTGTCACCATATCCTGGAGACAAAAAAGGGAATGTTCATGAAGAATGAAAAACTATCCAGAACAGGTGGGGCACCAAAACCTCATCAGTGTCCAATTCAGATATTCTTATCCCCCTCTACCCTTATTGTTACTAATATTCTCAATTAATAAGTGAAATCACTCCAAAAGTGACTTCTAAGTTTTTGCCTTTCTGCGGATAAACTGTGAGCTTCTAAAAAAATGCACATGCTGATAGCAACTGTTAATTAACATTCACCAGAATGCAGGAGAAAAGTCATTATAAAAAAGTTCTCTCCAAAACTTTAGAGGCAAGAGTGAAAAATGACACTTTAAATAGATTTATGTCTTTTAAAAGTTGGCATTACTATAGTCATTGTTTTAAATTAACTTTCTCTTGACAAAATAAAGTGTTGTACTACATTGCAGCCTCACTGTTAGGAATGAAGACAGAGGAGACAATGCAGGAAGGCCAACACATACGACCAAACTGGAGAGTATCCAAGTCATAGAAGAATGGTAAGTTGGTCAAACTGTTGTCTAGTAAATGTTTTAATTTGCCTTTAACTAATTTTAAGAACTGTCTTTGGTTTTGTGCTTTGGGAATGTCCTTTTAATTGCTTTTCCTCCAAAAAAAATCTGTACAAAAAGAAGCAAAATCTGTCCTGACAATGAAATGGCAGCAGAGATACTGATTCGTAAGTCAGGTTTACTTATGGTTTCTTATTTGTGGGGAAGAACTGTGGGGAAGAACGGGAGGTGCATGAATGGTTCCATATGTGAATCTCTGTAAAAAGCCTCTGGTACCTGTCAGATAATTTTCTTCTGTTTATCCAAACAAGAAGAAAAACTAATTGGCAAGTGTACTTCACAATGAGATTTTTAACATGGCTACCATTCATAAAGTAGCTTGGACAATGATTTCACTCAAATAAACCAAAAAGCATATACCTTGAAAAGTGGGTTAAACACACTGAAAGTCTGAGCTTCTATTTCTGTCTAAAGCTTGGGCCAATATTTGTTGTGTGTGGAAAAAAGCTAACCTATCAGAGGCTCTGAGTTCTCTAATCCCATAAAAAGCAAATTAAAGCTTTAGAGGACGTGTCTGATGGTAAAAGCAACCCAAACAACTCATTGTTTTCATTGCTAATCATGGTCTTTTACGAGAGGACAAGGTAATAAATTTCCACAAAACAGTGTAGTGAAGGGAGCTTCCCCACAGACAGTTAGTACAGGTTGCTTGTCAGCAACATCCACCCGAACAGGTTGTTTGCACTCTCCTCAGAGAGAAGACTTTTCACCTTCACATCTGTGTTTAAACTTTTTCATTCAGATTACAATTATTTTGCAGGATAGTTTAAATGTTAAACCATTTCTGATTTATCATTTATCACAAATAACCTCCCATTATCTAGTCTGCCTTGCATGCAGAGTAGGACTTCATAAATGGACTTGAAGAGAAATTATTTAGACAAATGTCACTTACTGTGCATCATGATTACACAGAAACTATTAGCAACAGCTAGCAAAGCTCTTGTGTTGGATCAGGAAGTGGAGGGTGGGCAATCAGAATTAAGTTTGAAACTGTATTTAATTGTTAAGTAATTCAGAGTATTACCTTCTCAAGCTATTCATTGGTACATTAATGGATCAGTGACGCAAGTTAGTCTTCTGATCACTTATCCACTGCATCCACTGTTAAAAGCCATAAATAGTTTCCTTCAGGAAATGGGAATAAGGACTTTTTCCCATTTCTTCTCTTTCCAGTTTGCCAGCAACATCCATCACATCTCATGCCAATAGATCATCATTCAGGTCAATAGCACCAAACAGAGTGAAGCTTAGCAACCCTTAAGTACAAGCACAGAGAAATATGCTAATTTAAAAGATCTCTGAATTACTATTTTGTTGGGGCTCATTAGTATGCTTTTGGCTGCCAAGAGGCTTTTATTTTTCTTTTTCTTCCTAAACCAAATTGTGTGGCAGCCAAATTTTGGCCAGCCACCGTCAGAAGCAGGCAGGAACATCAGGTGTCATCTAAACCTTTCATGAAAGAGAGTCTATTTCCAGCTTCCTGAAATCACATCTTCTTTATCTGCTGAGACAGGAATTCAGTGCTGCTGTGGAATTTTGTCTTTAGGTTGCATGGCTAAGAACACCAGCAGAAAACTTGTAGAAAGCCAAGTGCATGTCTCATAACATTAAACATGTTTAATGGGCTATTGAGATAATGAATGCACAAGTGAAGAGTGAACAAAATTCCCCTGTCACTGATGAAGCCTTGTTGCTTCCAGTTTTCACTTTGGACTAAAGTGCAGTGGAAAGGAGAATTTTTGGACAAATGTATGAAAACACTACAAAAATAGAAGCATATTTGTAATAATATTTGCTTTTGCAGCCAAAACCCTACTGCAGATGAAATTTTGTCTTGGGCTCAGAATTTTGACAAGATGATGAAAACACCAGCTGGGAGGAACCTTTTCAGAGAGTTTCTGAGAACAGAGTATAGTGAGGAGAACCTGCTTTTCTGGCTTGCATGTGAAGATCTAAAGAAGGAACAGAACAAGAAAGTCATTGAAGAAAAAGCAAGACTTATATATGAAGATTACATTTCTATACTATCACCCAAAGAGGTAAATCTAAATGTAACATTTGTGTTTTCTGTTATTCCAGAGCAGAAATATTATACCGTGAATTGCCAGGATGGGGGTCTGAAAGTCTACCTGATCTGTCAGATGAAAGTCCTAGTATGGACATTAAATCAGGAAAGGAAGGGACAGAAAAAGTAGAGACACAGGTGCTGGGTCATTTAGTATCACTGACCAGAACACATCTAAGTTCTCTGTAAGAAGAAACTCAAGAAACTCCAGTAAGAGAAGGCTGAGAAAAAGATATGCTTCTTCAGTAGTGCCACATATCTGCCAGAGAGAGGAAGTAAGTAATACAAATGGATTTCTGGAGAAAAGGAACCAAAATTAAGGAATTTAAATCAGAATCCTTATTGATTTACATGCTGCATCAGCTGTTTGGGAGAAAATCCAAATTTGCAGTTGTTATTCGTACGTGAGAGTCCAAGAATGAAGACCACATATTTTCTCTAATGAAACTTTTAATATCTAGGAAATTGTATTAGATTTTCTTCAACCCTTTAATTGAAATAGACTTTTAGAAATTATCTTCACCTGGAGTAAAGAAAAAGCATGCCCTATGAAACCATGTTTTTGAATACAGAGATACATAAATATATAAGCAGTACAGAGGAATCTTTCTTAGGCCACATTATGTACCTTTATGACCTTTCCCTTGTCTCTGTGCATTGCATTTGACTTCCCACTCAATGGCTAATTTATGCTCACTGTGGACCTTGCTTCCTACATTTTACTTTGGCACTGCATTCAAGAATACTTAGCAAGTTCATTCATATGAATGAAGCCAACAGCAATTTATAGCTCCATTATCTTCCCTTGTGCCATAGTGTCTACTTTTGCCTTGAGTGAGATACGACTATCAATACAGCAAGCTAATAATGAGTTTATCTTCTAATACAATATCTCTACTACGTATATATGTGATGAATGCTCAGCTGTCTTTTTAAGCTAAGAGCAACCAGCAGTTAAAATTCAAACACTAACTAAGGGTTTAACAAGCCTACTCACAAACTTGGTTCACTGGATGGGTGCAGATCTCATCAATCCAGTTGCTCCTGGCCATACTGGAAATCTTTGAAGGCAAACAAGAACTGTTTGCAGTGCTTTAGAACAGCATGGGAGCTGAAAAGTTCTTTTCATCCAGGCATCCCATTCCAGATGTTACCTTTTGGCATAAGAGCTGAAATATTTAGCATCACTCGTTCAGTGAAGTTGTTGAGGTAGAAGGTCTTAGTGTTCTAAACAGACAACCTTGTAGTCATCTGTTTAGGAAGAAAATAATATAATTCCAGTAAGTTTTGCCATCTGGCTTTAGTGAGTCACTGAAGAAATACAATGCAAATTAATGTTCCATAATTAATTTTTTTTTCATTCTATAAGTGCTATTAACTTTTACTGCTCTCAATGGCCCAAAACCCCACCAACCTGCCAAATTTGAGGGGGGTTTTTTTATCCCAACTGTTATATTTGATATTGAATAGCCAATTAGTTACCTGCACAAACAGGTTTTTTTATATAAATGCATGTGCCTGTGTGTGCGGGAGAATTGCTTAAATCTTAGTGTGTCATTTCTGTGCTGCAGAAATGCAATGGTCTGGGATTGAAATCTATTCAAATAAATTCTGAAGATGCATGGATGCAACACTGCCACTAAAAACTACCTCAGCACTACATCCCTGCCCGCATCACTGGCCGAGCAGTTCCACTGGTCCATTTGTTCCTCCTGTGCCACCCAGTCTGCTTGCACAGATACCTTAGTTAGACAGTGAATTCAATCAAAAAACAGCCCAAAAAAAGAAATGCCACTCTCATATTCTTAATTTATGTAGCTGTGGGGCTGCCATGCCAGAATCAGTAGTGGAAGCAGCACAGTGGGAAAGCAGGGAGGTTGTTCATAGCCACTGACAGAGCACTGCTCTGAGCCTGGACAGGAGGGACACTTGCTGCACCCTGGGATGCTGCTTGCAGGTGCAGCAATGAGTGCTTGGAGAGCATGTGTAGGGCAGGTGTAATGAATGTTCTGCAGAGATAGTGTAGTTCAGTAATAGGTCCAGTTTCCTAGCATGAAGAGGCAACAGATTACTTGCAGTTCATCTGCATCATTAGTTGCAGTTCATCAGTACTTTGTGACTGATAACCAAGTAACAGCAAATATTGGAAGAGAAAGAGCTTGTCTGCTGTGGTAGTAACATACTCCAACATGCCAACAAATCAAGAATACCAGATTCCACAGTTGGTACTGAAAATATACTGAAAATCTATATTTACCCCTGCTGTACCATACCATATCACACCACAGCAGTGTATTTCAAAGACTTTGCTTCACCGCACACAAAATCACACAAACTCACACATCCAAACATGTTCTGAGTTTTCATCCTGGCTGCCATCCTTCGCATGTCAAGGTACCTTAGTACGTGGAGCTTTCCATGGTTGAACTCAATCCTTCAGGCAGTATGAATGTGTTTTTATGTGGCTGCAGAGTAGTAGGGCCAGCCAAATTGCAATTTGGTGTAAATCACAGTAGCTTCTCTGATCCCTGCTTGGCCTTTCTCTACTCAGTATTTTAGCCTTTTTCTTCTCAGATGAGTAAACCTTTGCTGGTCTCAGTGGGCTTTCCTGCTACTGCCATTTTATTTAATCTAGAAGGCATTAATTTGCTGGGTTTTAGAGCATTTTGTGGATAAGATGTACATTCACTCAGATATCTAAATGATATGCTAAAATGATCTGTGCATTCATCCCAAGCATAATACATCCTTTTCTGCCTAGGCACAGCAGTTCATTACAAATTGTAAGTAAATGCGAAGCTAAAACTGAAACTTGCTAACAGCTTCAATATGGACATATGATATCCTGGAAGTATAAATTACCAGATATTAAATAGTCCTGAAAAGAAGAACAAACCTGAAATAGTTAATACTAATGAGAAGATTATCACTAAAAATGATAGAAACTCTGAGTAATTTGTGAGGAACAAGAGCAGTGCCTGAAAAAAATGCCAAAAAACTGTAGGGCAGCCAGATGAGAATGATGAATAGAAAGCTTCTAAAATATTAACCACAAATGCTCTGGGAAAAGGAAAAAAAAAAAAAAAAAAGCATGTCAGCTCTCTGAATGAGGGTAATTCAACACTAATTTCAGACAAATATTTTTAAGTACAAAAAAATTATTTTTTTAGGGTGAAATAGCATATTTTGGAAAATTCAGATTACTGCAGAGCTCAGTTTAGTTGCACTGTATATAATCTGTTACACAACTGCATTTCTTAAGATGGATGCAAAGATCAAGTCAGAACTGAAATAGGGTCAATGGTCTCAGTGCATTACACAGTAATTGTGTGAAAGCTCTGAAAGAAGCACAGAGCATCACCTGAATAAACTGATAAAGTCAGCATGTTTAATGGAGCCATGAGAAAAAAAGATACATATTACAGCTTTTCCAATATTGTTGTTTAATATTGTTCTGTTCTTATCTTCTTCAGGTTAGTCTTGATTCCCGGGTGAGAGAAGTGATCAATAGAAACTTGTTGGATCCCAGCCCTCACATGTATGAAGATGCCCAGCTCCAGATATACACCCTAATGCACAGAGACTCTTTTCCAAGGTTTTTGAACTCTCAGATTTATAAGTCTCTTGTTGAAAGTATTACAGGATCTACTTCTGAAACTTAGTTTTAATTTTCAAACAAAATAACTTGATTTTTTTGGGGGTGGGTGGGATGGAAGAAAAGTAGTTTAATAACATCTGGAGCTGGGTTCCTGGAGAACTACAGTTTAGCACTACTCAGGCTACTGTGAAGAAAACAAATACATATTATGATCTCTGTCTACATTTTTACCAAGGTCCTCCTTGCTCAAGATGGCATGGGAGGGGAACAATGGATTTGCCAAAATACATTTGTTTCACACTCCTTTCATCCTACTGCAGTCAAGATTGCAATGATGTATTTGTAGTTTTATGAACAGTCTCCTTGTGTATCCTCACACTGCATGTGCAAGGTAAAACTGCTTCACTTACCACTTAGTTGTTGCAATATTTAATCCAATAACATAAATTATATCTGTATTTAAGGAAATTTTTTGTGCAATACAGTCTTATGGTACATAGAAACAATTGCAGCAAACCAGAAAGAGGCTTGCATTTTTTAACATCACTAACTGAAAAAAGCCAATTTTTAAGGTGTAGCATTACTCAACATGCTCTACTGAGTACAATACACTGACTTTTTGAAGCCAATATTTCTGTACAGAGAAAAAGAGCTATTTATCACTGTTTATTTAAAATAAATCAAGCGGAGGATTCCTCTGGTTGTTCACTGCCAAAACTGTGGCGTTTTCATTACAGAGGTTGCAATGTCAATTAAAAAAAAAAAAAAAGGAAAAAAAAAAGAAAAAAAAAAAAAGCACAAATCACTGAAAGGGATCCATATCTGGGTGACAAAATCTATGCGCTAATATTGTTAAATTGTTAAAAGAACAAAGATTTTCAATGTACATTTCAGATGTCAGATACTGTAATTGATTTATTAAAGACTGGCTATCCAGTTCTAACACTGTTGTATAATGTATGTACTTCAGCAAAAAACAAAACAAAAAAACAACACAAAGAGCTTGATAATTTAGTTTTTTTGAATAAAGAAATTTAATAAAAAATTGCCTACATGTAGCATTTTAGAGCATTTTAGAACATTTTGATGAATTGCATCTGTCCTGTAAGATTTTTTTTGGAAGGCTAAATCTGGTAAAAAATGTTTTTAAACAAAGTAGTGTTTTACAAGGTGGCGGGTTAAAGAAGACTTATCTTAGCTTCTAGCCTCATTGATTTTGAATAACTCCTTGAAAACAAGGGGTTTGGAGAGTAATACTAAACCAAACTTCAAGGGCTCCTAAACCTACAGATCTTACCCAAGCAAAATGCCTATGGAAACGCAGTGGGTGTCTTTCCTGGGTAAAGAATCCTGTACTGAACTGAGCCCTTAATCAGAGCTAAGGCAGCATCACTTGGCTGCCATGGTGTTTTTAATAGGTGTTTGCTTGGCGTTTTTATCAAAAAAATGTCCCATTTCAGGACACATTTTGATGTTTAAAGAGACAGTGACTTGGAACTTAAAAAAACCCATCCTCATACCTATCATACACAAGCAAAATGAGCATTAGCATCCCTCATAAACTGCTAAACATATACCAAGAAATGGCTCTGAATACTTGCTAAATATATATATGTGTATATATATATATACGTATATATACACATATATATATATTTGACACTGGTAACTATACTAAGATGTAAGAGGCAAGGTTCTTCTCACTTATGTAGGACTAAACATGGCATAAGCCGTTGCTTCTTATTGGACTGGCAGGTCTGGCAGTTGTGTCCTTGAGTGGAATCTAGCCCAAGCACATTTGAGTCCAACCACCCAGTTACTCCCTTCAGGCAGCCTCTCGTGTTGTCTTTGGTGGGAATCGCTGCTGCCAAGGCAGTGATACAGTAACTGGGAGGATGCAGGTCTTAGTTTGTCTTCTGGGGCTTCTTTTTTCCCTTTGTTTTACTACCTCTCATTTTCTTAATTTATTGAACATGCTTCAAATAGCAAGTTTGGGGAATTTTTTAGTCATTCTTTTTACTTGAAACCTGTGTGCTTTTTTTGGATATATATACGAACAATTTAACAAATCTTTCTTAAATTCATTTGGTTTTGTAATTTATAAAGAATTCAGGAGATGATTAAAAGGGCTATTCTCTATTCCCTATGCAAATATTTTAACTGTTGTAGTGTTTGACAAAATGGGATCTAAAAAAAAAATCTGCAAAGTGGAAAACAAATCTGTTTACAGTGGCGTTGCTGACTATCCTACCATATTCAGCACTTTTAAATATTGTTATTTATGAAAATGTAGTTTAAAATGCAAGACAAAATATTTATAAATGTTTCTTTTAATAAATACCTGTTTTGTCTGAAAGTGTTACCGTGTTTTGACAACTTTATTCATGTTGGTTAGCTATTTACCATTATGAATAAAATATTCAATTATTATACTGATAGAATAAGAGCTATGATGTTTACAAATCCTGAGGGGGGAAAATTCAGTGAGAAAGCACTGCCTCCTTCTACTGTGAAATACTGAATTTCTCTGGCTTTTTTCTTAGAATTTAACTATGGTCCTACATATGTCTAGTATCATTTGATTACAGTTATATTTACTGTGGTACTAAACATATACAGCATCATATATGTATATATTTACATAGCGTAATTTCAAGTTGTTGGTGTTTGAGGCACAATACATTTAGTCCACACATCTAAACAATGTGTAAGAGACAAAACTGCATGCATAAGTCTTTACAAATGTAGACTTAAATATTCTTAATGTTACTATTTGATGGTGACCTGCTAGTCATTAGCTATCTTTATAAGATATTTCACACAGGTAGAAGTTCTTGTCAACATGGACAAGTCATCCTTTCAAGACAGTTTTAAAGCTAGATGTGCAGGCCCTGAAGTATTATCTTGATTTCTAGCATAAGATTCCAAAATCTGTATTTGGAAACTGTGACATCATTTTGAAAAATATTACACCAATCTTCAGTGTAATACTGCAATGAAATCATGTTCAAAATTTATTGTCTAAAATCCTCTATTTGGAGGGATTTAAAAATTGAATATAGCATATGAAGTTTCTTTCTTGGAGCAAATGCTCATATTAAAATGTTTAATATATATTTCATTTATCAGTTTGGATTTCCCAAAATTTCTTTATAATAAAATGGATGTAGTCCAAATGGACAAGTCGTGCTGTAACATGATTTCATTGCCTATCATACAGTTCTTTGAACACAAATTGTAAAACAGTCAAGCTATTAAACTGATTTATTGTGCATGCAGTGTACAATACACTTTGAAAAACTGCCTAAATACACTTATTCTATAGCTTGGAATAAAATAACTATGTATTTAACTTGTATTTCAGTTTTTCATGAGAATGTATATAGCAAGTGCACTACAAAAAGTGAGTTATGTTTTTATCACTTTTGCCTAGTGTTTAATATTTCTGTCAAATAGAGCCAAATGCCAAATAACAACAAATAAGCAGAGCACCTGACCTTTAGGTTTCAAAAAAAATCGAATCTATATTGTGTTACGCATGTGTTCAACTTAGCTGTTTACAGCCAGCTTTCACATAACTGAGCTGAAAGTAGTTTGGGATACCCAGGATAAAGCAAAACCCACAGATAGTATCATTAGACTGAAGGCACGTATGGTATTAAGGAGACTAAAGGTATGACGGAGAAAAGACAGGTCAGTGACACAGGTGGCTGGGCTGCAGGTTAACCAGCTGAGTTCCAGACCACTCAGTACCATGGAAGCGTGGCCATAGTGCTTCCAGGTCCACAGCCTGTCCACAGCTCACTTGAGTACCTGTGGAGTCCACATGGTCCATTCGCAGGACAACAGAGACAAACCAGACTTAAGCTAGTCATATCTCTGTTTTAAGTTAAAGGCATGCTAAATTATCTGCGATCTAAACCAAGCAAATACAGGAGACCTGTGCTCTACCTTAAACAGCCAGGGTTTAAGCTGCCACCTGATGCCAAACTTGCTTCCCTGGGCAGCAAATTTGATCACAAGGAGCATCTGTCTATGGAATCAGCATCTAAAAATAGGTGGGGAGCTATTTCAGTAAGTACAGCTTGCTGGACTGACCATGCTGTGAGCCTGCTTAGGAACCTGCATCTTCTATGTGCAGTAAGTGCTTGTGAAAGCCATTTAGCATAAGCATTCCACAATACCAACTCAAAAGCAATCAAAGCTGATACAAGAAAATCTCTAACTTTAGCAACTCTCTACACCACAAGGAACAAAGCTCACACCTCCACAATGTCTGTGAGCCTGCTCCTGGTATTGCTAACACAGCCAACAGAGCCTTAACAGTCCTTCTCAAATCCAACAAAGCAAAAAATGAAGGTTGCACATAGGCAGCTGCAATGTCTGCTCCAAGTAACCTTGACCCTTGTCTAACTACCAACTTCAAAACAGGTTTTTTTCTCAGCTCATAACACTGTTGTTTTTTGACAGACGCAAGGGTAGCATGGTAGCACCTTCTGAGACTTGGATGCAGTGACGAAGGTCCACTCCTGCTCACCAATACCTTGAGTGCATTTGCAATGACAAAACATCAGCCCTGTTCACGTATGTCTTGACTACTTCTACCAACAGTAGAAGTGTTGTTTGTGGGATGAAAGAACAAAGCAACAATGATGCCAAAATCGTCTGACAAAAACCTAACAGAAACACTGTCTGCATATTATTTAACATTACACCAAAAATCCAGATTTTGCCCTTTCCTTTATCCGTGAACTCACACTGTGGAAATCCATCCTTCCAATTTAAAACAGGGATATGGTTCAAAGGCTGACCATCAGTGATTGACTCACACTACCTTTTTTTCTTTTCAAAAGCTTTACATTAAATCCCCCCTTACTCTAAATTTCCTGAGTTTTCCATACTTCCCTTCACAAGCAGGGTTCACACAGTAGTTAAACTGTCATTTGTGGGGGAGTGTTGATCTGCTGGAAGACAGAAGGGCTCTTCAGAGGGACTTGGACAAGCTGGAGAGATGGTCTGATTCCAATGGGATGAGGTTCAACAAGGCCAAGTGCCGGGTCCTGCACTTTGGCCACAACAACCCCCTGCAGCGCTACAGGCTGGGGACAGAGTGGCTGGAGAGCAGCCAGGTAGAAAGGGATCTGGGGGTGCTGATTGACAGGAAGCTGAACATGAGCCAGCAGTGTGCCCAGGTGGCCAAGAAGGCCAATGGCATCCTGGCCTGGATCAGGAACAGTGTGGCCAGCAGGAACAGGGAAGTGATTCTGCCCCTGTACTCGGCACTGGTGAGGCCACACCTGGAGTGCTGTGTCCAGTTCTGGGCCCCTCAGTTCAGGAGGGATATTGAGGTGCTGGAGCAGGTCCAGAGAAGAGCAATGAGGATGGTGAAGGGACTTGAGTACAAGTCCTATGAGGAGAGGCTGAGGGAGCTGGGGCTGTTTAGCCTGGAGAAGTCTCAGGGGAGACCTCATCGCTCTCTACAACTCCCTGACAGGAGGTTGTAGCCAGGTGGGGGTTGGTCTCTTCTCCCAGGCAACCAGCAGTAGGACAAGAGGGCATGGGCTTAAGCTGTGCCAGGGGAGGTTTAGGTTGGATATTAGGAAGAAATTCTTTACAGAGACGGTAATCAGACATTGGAATGGGTTGCCCAGGGAGATGGTGGATTCTCCGCCCCTGAAGGTTTTTAAGTTGAGACTGGATGTGGCACTTAGTGCCACAGTCTAGTAACCAGGGAGGTGTCAGGTCAAGGATTGGATGATCTCGGAGGTCTTTTCCAACCCAGTTGATTCTATGATTCTATTCTATGATTCACTGTCGCAGAACACCAAAATACTTGGTTTATTAAATGCACAAATTTGGTCATTTTTCTTTTACCCTTCTGAAAGAAGGCTTCACTGAGCTTTATGGTCAGGCAGCAGTGGGTGCAAGGGAATCTTTTTGTGGATGAGATTTCATAAGCAATGCTGTTTATCAACACCAGATATAGTCACACAGACTGCATTCTCCACGAAGGTCTTTGATTGTGATTTTTACTTATAAACTATTATTACATTGTATTTTGCCAATAAACCTTGTCCAAAATGGTGCATTTACAATCACAGGAAAATGTTTTTATCCAACCATTCATTTAAAGGTTTAATATTCTGAATAATAAATTCTCATGTTGGCCGTACTGCCCTTGGATTTCCATCATGGAACAAAAACTTCCAGGTTTTCATTTCTGACGACCAGAACTACATAGGTGTTCAAGCATTACTCTTGCTTTTGGTATTACATTCATGAGAATAAAAAATTACTATGTATCATATGGAAGTTACAGTTATTCCGCCTGTGTAACTCAGTTGTAAGGTATGATTGCCTAGTTCTGTTAAGACATGAACAAGGACAGAAGAAAGGCAAGGACACAACTCTGACTCCTCCAATGATTGTAATATAACATACTGCTTAATAAAGTTTTATGGATAGTTGCACATTTTTATAATAAAGTATATTCTTCAAACTGTTTCAAGTTTAGCCAAGAACCTCATTAATGATGTTATCTAAAGGTTACTATGCCACTCAATCTGTGTATCAGGAAGAATTTGTCCAGATTATCCCACAGCACGCATTACATCACAGTTACTAAATGACTGCATCCTCACTGGCTTCCCATTTAAAACTTTGACCTAAGACGCTGTGATCAGATCTCTATTTTGTGAACAGGTTGTCTTTTAGTCTCATCACTAATTTCTGATGTGAAAGCACTTTGAATTGCCTTTTTTCCTTCCTCTAAAAATTCCTCTAAGTGCTTAATTTTGCACCTGCTTTCACCGTGGAGGCATCCTTCCACAAGTATTTGCATGTTCCTCCTCAGGGTACTTTAATTCTGAAAACTTCTCCTGAAGGGATATGAGAAGGTCTGTAAGAGTAACCCGGATACCCAAAGCCACAGCTCCAACTTCCCCCTTTCACCTACGCACCCTTGCAGGTTGCACTAAATCGCCGCAGTAGAACCCTCAGCACCCTCGCGGCTCTCGCCCACAGTCCTGCTTTTGTCAGTGATCAAAAACCCACCACCGGTGCCCCTCTGGGGCCCGCAGGGGGCGCTCAGCACCCCCTAGCCCTGCCCTGACAGCGCTGGCCAATCAGGGCGCTCCCGGCCCAGGGCGGAGCCCCGAGCGCCGCAGGGAGCCGAATGCCTTCGGCCGTTTCCGCCAGCGCAGCCCCGATAATTCCCGACCACGCCCGAAGCCACTGCTGAGCCCCTTCGGCGGCTTCCGGAAACCCGGAAGGGAGGCGGCCGAGTGCGTTCGGGTGTCTCCGGTACGGCAGTGACGCCCCAGCGAAGGGAGGGTGGTCGCGCTCTCGCCTGAGAAGGACATGCGGCTGCTCTCGCGAGCTCTCCGTGCGGCGCAGGGCTGTAGGGCCGCGGCGCTGCCCCCTCGGAGCCTCCGGGCAGCGCCGGCCGGGAGCAGCGCAGCGGGGAGATGCCCGCCCCAGCCGCG
>VXAY01006532.1:0-43839 GCA_013399855.1 Oxyruncus cristatus
AGAGGAAAAGGAAGACTTTTTTCTGATACCTTTTTATATTTCATATAAGTTTTCCTTGCCCTGGAGATAAGTTTCTCACTTTCTATGCAGATTCTTCATCACATGCAGTCCATTCTTCTTGACCTCTCTGGAAATGGTTTGGAGGACTTCAGGGGTCTTTGATGGTGTTTGATCCTTTCCTACAGTCCATGCCCACTTGTGGCATCATTCCTGCACACTGTGCTGTATTGTGTTAGGCTTATCTTGTCCTGGAAAAGTGCTGCCCTATTTCTGTATGGTATCCTTCTCCAGCCACATCCTGTAATTTCTCATAGTGTTTTATTATCAACAATCCTTGGTTGTTATTAACAACAATCCTTAGCTGGCTCCATAGACTTTGAACTCTTGGTCTTTAAGACATGTCCATTAGCTCCCTTGTCTTCTAGGCTTCCGCAGAAGGCAAGCCAAAACCTTGGAATTCAGTGAGAATTTGGGGAGGAAGGAACAGGAATGTTATAACTCTTGCGGTGTTGCTGGTGTCAATCCTTTTGCACTTCTTACAGAGATTTTCATGATTAACAGGACAACTGAGGTCGTGCAAGACTTTAAAAAGAGATAAGATCATTTTGGATTTGTACAATGTTCTTCTGTGGAGTTCTCCTATCTTGATACCAGGTTTCCAAAGGAAGATGATATGTCTCAAAGGCCAGAAACCATTAGATTTGCATAAACAGGACGTAAGGGTTGGCATGTCCTTTCTACAGGGAAGATCCCTTGTTTGATTTTATTACTGTTTAGATGGGTGTAAAAGTTCTACATTCAAGGGGGCAACCTAGAGTTCTACAGCCCCCACAACTGCTTTGTGAATACTGGAGAAGCTGTTAATTGTAAAGCTGCTACCACAGCTACACAGGGGTTTCTGAAGGGGAAAATGTAAGAAAGAGAAAGGTAAGTGGAAAGTTATTTAGTTATAAAAACACTATATATCTCTGAAAAAAAAAGAAAAGCTTGTGGTTGTAACATCTGTTACATTCCTGAAGTCAGTGCTAAAAGCATGATCAGAAGTAGCGTCACAAGTGTTCAGAGGGCTTTTTCCCCAGCTCTGATCATTAGTCCTCTGCGGAGAGCCCGACACATCTTCTAATGCACTTAAAAGTGCATAAATTAGAGACTTTGATTTTCAGTTTGAAACAATGATCTCAGAGGCGATAGCTTTCCTTTATGTTCTTTCTTGTGTGCTACAGTGTTTACAATTTTCCCAGCTGTGGCTCAGAGGTTGCTCAGTGAAAATTTCTCGCCCTGCCTGGTGATGGTTGAACACTTTGCTGTTGTATCTCTGTGGTTTTCCACAGTGGTTGTGGCTTTCTGATTTGTCCTCTTTTCTGTCTTGTATTTTGACGTGTCAGTCAGAGCTCATGTTTGGCAGCTCTTCTGTGTAAACGTGTTGCACTATATATAATTTCTTTTTTGAAGATGTAATGTTACATTTTTCTGCTCCAAGAAACACTCTTTCATTTAGTGTTGGAAACCTCTCTCATCTCTTTAAGGATAATGTACAGTAGATCCACTTCTTACATCATTTGTCTTAGAACAATTTATTTCATCCTTATTTTGCTTCCTTTCACCTAGCATCCATCTTTTACTCTCCCCAAAGACAAAAAATATCTTTTTATTTTCCCTTTGCGCTTATCCAGTTGCCTTTTCCTTACGTGGAGCTCTAAATGAAGTTCATATTTCTCAGTATATTCTGTCTAAATCTCTTACAGGCTCTTTTCTTGTTTCGTTTGTGCTGCTGTTGTTGTTTGGGGTTTTTTGAGTGCCTGTCATCTTCATCTATTGTCAAACATTTCAGTCTAACACTAATAGAAATTAGAATAATGTTTCATTTGGTGTACTGTATTAAAGGAAGAATGTGAGAATTAACCTTTTAACCCTCACTAGAACGTTTACTGGCTCTGTCCTCTAAACCTCAAGTCTATTAAACATCTCATAGCTATTTATTTAGAATGTCATAATGTGCATTTATTTATATGTGTTTGATTGTGTGCATGCATACATACATGTATATATAAATTTATATGCATAAATTAGTGTGGGGAGGGACAGAGAAGCATTAACATCTGGTAACATTTTCAATTATGTCTTTCAAGTTTGAATTTTTCCTGAACTGAAAGGCTGAAGGAGTCATTTAATCCAGTGTTGACCAAATGGTACCCATTTCTCAGAAGCAGAAAAATCTGTGTTTAGTACCATATAGGAAATTACCTTTTTTGGTTGGTTGGTTGATTGGTTTTTCCTGTATCAAGAGGATGGCTCAGTACAGAAGGCAAGTTCATAATCTCTTCATAACTGCATGACAATCATCATGTATGTTGTCTGCCTCTTCGCGAAACACATTTCAGAAAAGTGCTTCAGCTATGATTCACCTCTCAAAGGTGTTTTACACACTTAGACATTTAATGGATTCATTTTCTTCAATAAGCAGAGAAGAATTTTAAGGTATGGTGAGAGCAGAAGTTACAAGCAAGCACATGAGGAGCAAACTTCTAACAGCTTTTCAGTCTAGGAGCAAATAACACAATAAGATCCACTGCCTGGAAAACGAAGCCAGGGGACGAAAAAATCAAGCCTAGACAAGAATGTTTTCCAGCTTATCGCTGTACCAGCTTATCTGAGAACCTGCTAGAATCTCCACTGTCTGAGCCCTTAAACTGAGGCAAGCTGTCGTTAGAAAGGTTGCAGTAGAGTTCAGATGATGGGTGTTTAAGGGCCTCATTGCTAGCCTGTATAACACATGCATCATATTAATGATCATATTCCTACACATCCTTAGAAATATATTACATGCAGGAAGACATGTAGGGAGGGGAACTGAGATATTTAAATTACTTCATAGAGTTGTCAAATTAATGGTAAAATGTTTGTATGCAAGCTTAGCAATGCTAATAATTCAACTTCATGGTCTGCAAACTTTAAACACACAGATAGGAAAAATATAGCTTTTTTTATTTAGATGTCTCCCAAATGTATAAGCCATTTAAAATATGAATACATTTCTAACACACAAAAAACTCGGAACAAAGTAGGGACAAAAGTTGTATTAATCATGGTAAACTTCTTCCACTGCAACCCAAAAGTCTTGCCAGAGAACCATGAGTAACAGAAAAGTACTTAGTCTCCTTTTAAAATAGTTAAATTCAAAGTCTGACATCCTTTGTCAAAAAAAACATGCTGTGATGAAATATGTACCACCTTGAAGTCAGTGATGAAATCAGGTTTGTGAATCTATAGACTACGTCTTTTGTGACAAAAATTTAAAAACTTTAAAAAAAAAAAAAAAAGCAGGGTCTTCCTGGAGTTAAGATTTCATTGCTGCTGCAGCTATTTCTTCCTTATTATAGTTGCTTATTTTTCTACAGTGCAAGAAATTATTTCTTTGAGAAGCAAAGGGAAGAAGAAAGTGAATCTTTCTATTTTGGTTTTTGATTTTGAAATTACTGCTTTCCAAACACCAACGTCATTCTGATTGTAAGGCAACAAGAAGTTATGGGTACTTTTCAGTAGATTAGTTGAGTATGTATTTGATTTGAAATATTTGTCCTCGTTACACTGTTGGATTATCTGTACATTTTATACAACTAAAGATAACTAAATGTATTTGATTATAATGGAAAACTGTGGACTGATGGAGATAATCAGAACTGAGGAGACAGAAATCACACAACTCACGAGTATCCAAGCGTCTTCCTGGTTGAAAACCTTATCCAAAGTTGTTGTTTCCTTGTTTCTCAGTTTGTTAATTGTTTAACTGAACACCATTCAAGGTGAGTCAGTAGTCTGTCAGCACCACTTTTTGTACTGTAGGATAACCTGGCGCCAGCACCTGAATTTGACAGCCAAAATCTGGTACTTCAAAGTGTTCCTCTGCCTCCAGAACATCAGCTGGAACAGAGGAGCAGCTCACAGGGCTGTGGACAAGTTCTTCTGTGGACACCAAAGGACTGGGCTGGGAAACCCCTCTTTTCCATCTGCCTACTAAGAATATTTCCAGAGCCTATGGAGACAGATCTGTCAGTTTGCTCTCATTTTAGAAAGTTAGAGGTAAATGGAGAGAAATTGGTCTGATACATCAATTGCCAAAGAACTGAGCAACTCACTGCAGTAGGCCAGATGGTTCTATTCCTCCATCACCATACTGAGTTTACTATTTAATTAGAAAACTTCTATTTGACCAACTCTACAGGGAACACTTAGAAACTTTCAGCTAAAGCTGTACAGGTGTGCATCAGCTTTGACAGGCTTGGAGCTTAAATCAGATGTTGTGATGAGATAAGACAATTTGGGGAAAGTAAGCACTAGGAGAATGATAAGGAGCGCGATACTGCATGACCTTCTGCAAAATGTTATTTCTTCATATTTGAAAGTTTAAATACATATTTAATAATTATAATTATAGAATAAACCAGGACCATATTTAAAATAGCTTTTGAAAATATAAGTTCACACTGTTTGAACTTGATAGGAATAGACAATTAGAGTACTTACAAATCTAGTGTGAACAGGTGGCACTTACCTAGAAACTATAGTAACTTTTAATATAAAGACAAAACGTCTCATCCTCTGATTTAAAGATCACAATGCAATTTATCTCTACGATGATAGAATTAATATTAGATTAAAATAGGCTCATTATTTCAGCTCATGTAATGAAAACTTTCCTTTATTGCAAAACTATTAGATGTAATTCCATTTAATTTGCCTGACTGGTAATCCCTTCCCACAGGACACTCTAAACAGAGGCTAGGAAACCAAACCAGTTTTGCGCTAGCTTATAGTGAGTAATCCCTTTACACACAGAGATACAACGAATTCATGGATAAAAATGGCAGAATTTAGGCACAGTGTTTACAAACTCAAAGCCATGCACTCCTTTACAAATGCAAAAGCAGCTCTCAAGATATCAGATTATCTCAAATTAAGCTACAGAAATTACAGGCTCGCTTCACAAAAAGCGAGAGAGCAAAACTCATAGCCTGCAGTCTGACTCAGCATTCTCCAAATCTGCTTTTAGACAGTTTTCGTGCCTGATCAGTGTAAAGAAACAACCTCATCAAAAACAGCTAGCCTTTTCCTAACCGCCAAATTGAAGAGGACAAATTGCAGAATCATTCTGAAATTTTATCATTTTGCTGTTTATTATGGACCAACACTTCAGGGAGTGATGCACTGTAGAAATGCAAGGTGTTGTAAATCTACAGCTGTATCCAGCTGTGTGTTTTGACAGCACTGGACATCTGTTCATGTCTCAGAACAAAACAGAGAGGGTGGGGAAAAATGAGTGATTGCAGTTCAGAAATCAGAGAAAGACATCAACCCACTCTCTTACACTCCAAAGTATATATATGAGAAGTAGACTTATTAAGACTGAATTGTAATTATAACAAAGAGGGACACAGAGTGAGGGAAGTTGCATCACATCCCTACAGTAAAAGATAGGACGTTTTAAGAGTTAACACAGTATTTTTATTTATGGAGAGAATGTAATTTTGCTAAGGGAAAACATTTTATTATGGAAATTCATGAGGATTTATTAGTATACGTGCAATTAATTTAATTTTAACTCGTACTGATTAATGGAGTCTTAAACGCTTTTCAGCGTGACAAAACTCAAAAGAGTGGAAGAAAAACAAAATGCAATCTATTTGGAGGGTTTTTTCCATGTGAAATTAAATGAAAATGTGTCAGTGGTTTTTCTTTGTACAATAATTAAATGAAAATATTTACAATTTAAAGATTGACTCTTTAAGATATTTTTATATAAAATAAGAAAAAAGCTTCACAAGGCTTTCCTTAACTCATCTTCATAATTATTTACATCACAATAACTATTCTAACAAAAATTCCTAATACACAAAATGGTAGTATGACTGAACAGGAAAAAAAATATTGTCTTCAGTTTCTGCATTCTCTTCAGAGAAAACTATGTTGTAAAAAGATTATTCCACCTTACCTTACGAATATATTCCTCTGAGAAGGCTTTGAGCTCTGTAGTTACTTTTGAATTGCATGCTTGAAGTTTGTCTTAAAAAACCCTCCTTCTGCCACTGAAATATTTATTTCTACCACATACTGTTATTATGAGGGCAGGATAGTTCCTTCATATAAAGGAAGTCCTGTACAGAGATTGTGAATGAAGGTGTGTTTATAGCCTGCAGGAGTTCAGCAAATATCTGAGAAGGAGAAATAAGACTCCTCCTGGCACAGGAACATCACCATGTTTTGCAGTAGGTACAATATAAGCTAATAACCAAATAGTACTTTCTGGAGTAGGAATTTCTAAATGGAAATGGATACACAGTTCTGTGAAGGTCTGTCTCGTCTTCTTTCTAAGATATTTAGGATTGGTTTGTTTTGAATATTCTACATAAAAGGAAGATTCTGCAATAAATTTATAAGATAGACATGCATGCATGACTTATTTTGGAGCTTACTCTGTTAAAATGCATGGTAGAATGAATATTTGAGAGAAAAAAATGTGTTTACAATTGCATAAAAATACCAGCAGGAAGCTTATTGACACTCTACAGAGAGACCATCAAGTTTTAATTTCCTGTCTTCTATTTTTTCAAATTTTAAAAATTATACATAAATGCCTGGACCAGTTGTTTTCCTCTCCCAGCTGGGAATAATACTGCTTTCTTATATTTCTCTAATTATTGGGCGCTTTTTTTGATTAATCCAGATGATTTTAATTTTGTAACTTGGGAGTGAGTTTGTAACAACAGTCTTTCCTTAAGACTAATATTTTACTGTTTAAAGTAATTGCACCAATAATCTACGTAGCACTGATTGCAATATCTGAAGGTGTTTTCACTTAAGTCTGTGAACAAGAGACAGCAGAAAGATGTTTCAGTGCAGGAATGGGACTCTTATCAGATCTAGAGTTTGGTTTCTGATCTTAAACACAGCATTCATATTTCGCTGTATTTCTGTTGGGCCTGCAGTAGAAAGGAGATTTTGAGAATGATGGTTTGCTTGTTGGTTTTCTTCCCAGTGTTCAGATATTTATTGATTTGTTACACTATGCAATATATTTAAGTCCTTATACAGATTTGGATGTGAACTAACACAGTTTAAATATTTGTTTGGTTTTGGTTTTGGTTTTTATTTTTAAATGAGAGAAATTTTCCCTTCCAGTAAGAAAATATTTCAAAACTTATAAAACAGTGTACACTGTATTATGAAAAGCTGCTAAAATAATTCTCATTACTTGAAATCACAGCAATTAACTACCAATAGAAAAATGAAATTAACGTATAACACACTGAAATTGTGAAGACCTAGGTAAAAATATTTATGAAAATTTCTTATTTTTGTCCTTATTTTCTTAATGGCAAAGTATTAGCCTTTCGACTTCTGAAAGAAAGTACAGAAAGTATGACCTATTAAATTACGTAATTGAAATCCAGATATCCTACACTCAGAATTGTCCTAATAGTTTTCTCTGCTTGGAACCTCAATACATTTATACAGGTGGATATTTTAACTTACTGTAATACTGAAATTAAAATCTACACAAGGTAACATGAATCATGTTCTAAGAAAGAATTGAATGTCTTTTTTCAGCATCAACAAGGAATGTGGAAAATTCTTATAATAATTCAACTTATTCTAGCTTAGCATATTTTTAAAAATAAATTAATGTCATTTTTATTTCCTCCTAATATTTCTTGATATATGTCAGATAGAATAGCCAATTTTTTTTTTATGTATTTATTTAAAATTCTTTAAAACAGAGTTGTTATCCCTAAAACTAATGTTTCTTCCATGAAATCCTTTAAGATTCTGAGACCTATGCACCTTAAAACTTTCTTAACGGTAAATTTATTTTTTGGAAGAGGTTTTATTGTGCCATGTGTTTACTACAAATTTGATTCATCCTGTTTTAAGCTATCACTGGTAATAACATTTGCTGAAAGAAATAAAAAGGATCTTAAAAACAAAACCATGGACAATGACAGGGCAAGCATATCCCCAAAACAGTCCTTTGACAACTCACGTACAGAGTTCTTTACGCTATTTCCCTGTTCATTATTTTTATTCCCAATAATCGAAATTTAGCTCATCATAAGATATTTGCCTGAGGGTAAATTAATTTCTTTTCTGTCTCTTGTGAAGAAGACCTTTAATTCAGCTTTTTCAAACTCTAGAAATTTGAATGAAGCAGCCATTTCCCTCAGCATCCTACGAACTGCATTTGTCTTTGACAGAACTCTGAATAAGAGATTTTGGTCTCCAAGGTTGCTTATTCCAAACAGAAGCTGAGATCCTACTAACACTTAAAAACAATTGCATACACAAGAGACCTAGAAAAATAGTGGTAATAAAAAAAAAAAATTCTTACTTAGAAATCTAACTTTTGGTGGTAAATGTTTAAAAACCGAAAAGCTTCTAGCCTGTACTCTTCCAAAAGAGAAAAAAAAAGAATAACCTTCACTAAAAAAAAAAAAAAAAACCAAAACAGAACCAAACCAAAAAAAAATTTTTTATTTGAAGATACTATGTTTAGTCTGACCATCATAATACATTTCACAGTATTACAGACTACTGCTTTTGTTCATACATGGGGTAAATATTGGTATAAAAATACAGAAAACTTGATTAATTTTTTTTTATTTGAAATCAGAATCAATAGAGGCTGTGCCATCAGACAGCTGCTATCCCTCTTCCCACCCCCTAGCTCCATATTTGTTCACACTATAAAATAACTTTTTAGAATTTTCCACTTGTAATAAACACAGACTGTTCTGCAAAACACCTCAAAACTAGTTATGAGGAGGTCCTGGAAACATCTGTCATATAGTAACAGCCTGTGCTCAGCTACATAGAGGGTAGCTGAGCTATATATATATTATAATTCATATAATTATAGAATGGTTTGGGTTGGAAGTGACTTTTAAAGGTCATCTGGTCCAAATCCAACACCTTTGCCAAGGGCAGGGACATCTTCACCTAGATCAGGTTGCTCAGAGCCTGTTCCAGCCCGACCTGGAGTGTTTGCAGTAATGAATCATCCATCTCTCTGGGCAACCTTTGACAGCATTTCACCACCCTCATAACAAAATTATTTTTCTTCATATCTAGCCTGAATCTCCCATCTTTTAGTTTAAAAACATTACACCAATCTCTACATGCCCTGCTAAATAGTTTGTCTTTCTTAACGCCCCCTTTAGGTACTTGGAAGGCCGCTCTAAGGTCTCCCCAGAGCCTTCTCCTCTCTGGGCTGGAGAACTAAACACTCTCAATCTGTCTGCACAGGAGAGGTGCTCCAGCCCTCAGGTCATTGCTGTGGTCCTCCTCTGGTCTCCAACAGGTCCATGTTTTTTACCAACACAAACACACACAGATTCTGCGAAACCCCCGGCACTTTTTTGAGCTGTTTCCATGATACCTCAAACCTGAAGTCAATGAGAAATGTGGCTAAGGATTTACGAGATCCGAGCTTCATTCATTTCTACTCAGAAACCAAAGATGTTTCCTCTGGGATTGAGTACTTTAGGCTATTCTGGGCTTTAACATCAGGTAGTTAAGTAAGTCCAAAACTGAAAGAGAGTAGGTTTACATTAGATATTAGGGAGAAATTCTTTACTGTGAGGGTTGTGAGGCAGTGAAACATGTCACCCAGAGAAGCTGTGGATGTCCCATCCATGGAAGTGTCCAAGGCCAGACTGGATGGGGCTCCAAGAAACCTGTATGGGGGAAGGTTGGAACTAGTTTCTTGGCAGGGGGGTTGGAACTAGATTCTTTAAGGTCCCTCCCTACCCAAACCATTCTATAATTTTATTATTGTATTATTGTTTTGAAGCTCTAGTGAAGAGAAGGTGGGTGAGAAAATAAACCAATTTTTTTGATTGTTTTTTGATCTGCTGCTTAGGCTGGTTTTGTTCTTAGGTGTTCAAAACCACATTATTTTTATTTCCTTAGGAATCCATGACCAGCTTACATAAAAATGTGAATATGTATGAAACCTTTAAAAAATACTCTGCATTTTTGGAGTAGAATAAAAAATAAGAATCACGTTACCCTCTTTGTTTTTAGAGAAAACCCTTTTTCCACTGTACATTATGTGGGAAAAAGCTTTCAGAATAATACTTGTCTATAATAATTGCATTGTATAAAAGTGAGACCAATACACTCTTTTTTTACCTGATAACATAATTTTCTCTTTTTTAAAGGCAAAGCTTCAATACCTGTCTTAGGCAAGGCAATGGGAAACTCAAAAGAGCTCTTAGGTCATCTTTCGCTTGAAAGAAAAATTATTTCTTGTAGAAAACTCCTGGTTGCCTTCCTGGATTTTTTTATTACTTGCTTTGAAGTGATCAAACTGCTAGAAGTACTTCATTTCAAAACCAGTTCTACAGTTTTAGAATGTGCTAAGAAAAGTTTCTTACTAACCAGGTTAAGGTTTGGGGGGTTTTTTTCCTCTGTGTCAGTTTCCTATTTTTTCTCTGTTGCTGCTACTGTCACCCTAAACAGCTCTTTAATTTTGTGTTCACAGGTCTTTAATTTTTGTGTTCATAGAACAATTAGCTAAGAGGACGAGGGACTGCATGGCTTTCTATGTGAAGGAAATAGACACATATAACATCATTTAAATAGTTTTAAAGGCTTTTTCAAAAAAAGAATATATCACATTTATGAGTGCACTCTTTTCAGGAACAGTTCAGATTCAGTAGCAGCAGAAATAAACGCAATTCTAAATGCACACAAGGGTGTGTTCAACAAAATTTAACACCATTGTTTAAGAGCTGTTGGTAAGCTGCATGATGCCCACAAAAAGCTTATTTTATAACAGTTTTAAGGTCAGACTCAGAGATGTTTAAATGCAATCTTGTGCCCAGGCTAATTCAATGGACTTAGTTGTCTGCCAGGCTCAAACAATTCATTGAATCAGGTCGATGTTCTTAAGGCACCTGAGTGGAAGACTCCAAGGGATTTATGTCTTGGCATTGAGTGATGGCAACTGGAAGAATGGAGCAGTGCAAGACTGAACAGCATGCTATCATTCTGTAAAACATTCTGTTCCATGGACACTTCAGGAGAAAACAGGAAAACAGCTTTCCCTTCCATATAGTGTACTGAAGTTAAAAAGGTGTTTGATAGCTATGGGAGGCTTGATAATTATACATATACATATAGATATTTAAAACAACCAAGGACTCCCAAATTACAGTATTTGACATGCGTTGTGGCTTCTATTTCCAGTGAACTCAGTGAGCAACAGAAAAAATACGTTGATTGCTGAGGGAGTTCAGAGAAAGGACAACCTGAACTGCAAAACCCATGAGAAATGTCATCTCACACATTCTTGAGGCCAGAAGCCCTTAACAGGACATAAATATCTGTATTTATCTCTTTTTAAAATGTGACCGCACAATGTGTCTGGAATAGAGATCAGACTGCAGACAATGTGGGAAACTCTAGAACTTGCAAACACTGGTGTTTTCATCAGATTAAATGAATTAAAACATTCAAACACATCTTTATGGAAATTTGAAGCGCTTCTGAATAATTTGCAGACCTAAGACCATTATTGTCAGCAACAGCAGATTTAGCCCCAAAGGAAAAATGCTTTAACTTGTCTTGTTAGTGGGACTTGAATCACATTTTGTCACCAAAATCTGATGTGTTTTTTTGAGACCCTTAGAAACGAACCATTCTGTACTAGTCAGTCACAATAACTCAAGTTTAAACCTTCAGGGATCCAAATATAAAACACGTATTTTGTAAAAAATATTTTAATTTGTGCTGGGTGCTTAAAATTAAATGGAATCTAAATGCATGAATAAATTTCTACTGGCTTGCTATATTACATGACAGCTGGTCATTTGAATCTGTTTACTCTAGAGGGTTAAAAGTGAACAAAAATTACTCTTATGTTGCACATTTAAAAATTATTCTTTCACTAGATGGCCCACAATGTTTCCCAGTAGTATAACTGGTATGAAAGATATACAGCTCAGTACTCCCATACCTTCACGAGAAAGAAAGTTGCACAAACAATAAGATCAATTTCTTTGTACAGAAGCTGGAGGGACACTAAAACAGTTGAGCTCAAGGTAAACCATATAAGCTGAAGTGAATACATCACAGAGATAAATATTGACAGGGAAAACTAACAGGGTGAAGATTGGCTGCAGCATTTATGAAGAAAAAAAAAAAAGAAAAATAGTGATAGAAGACCCTAACAATGGTAAGAAATGTCAGAAAAGATTTTATTTACAGTGATACACTGTGCCAACATATTGGTCATGCACACTTCTCTTTTCAGTAGTTGTGAATGCTGAGACTGAAAAGTGGCAAATTACAGGTACCAGTGAGAAAAGCTACTGCAAGGCAAGAAGAAACAAATAAGGGAGATGTTTTTGTATATGTCTGTCCCATGCCAAGCTGAATTGCGCCTCTTTCCTGACCTGGTATGCTGGATTTCAGAAGGGCTGAAATAGAATAGGACAGAATGAAATGGAGTTGAATAGAAAATCAAATTGAAAGTAGAATAGAATAGAATAGAATAGAACAGAACAGAATAGAATAGAATAGAATAGAATAGAATAGAATAGAATAGAATAGAATAGAATAGAATAGAATAGAATAGAATAGAATAGAATAGAATAGAATAGAATAGAATAGAATAGAATAGAATAGAATAGAATAGAATAGAACAGAATACTTCCTCTGGAAGGGACACAATGATGCTCTAATCCTACTGCCTGACCAACTCAGGGCTGACGAGAAGTTGAAGCATATTATGAAAGACGCTGTCTAAATCCCGCCTTTTGAGGCACTGGTAGGCATGATTCATTGACTACCTCTCTATGAAGCCTGTGCCAGTGTCTGACCACCCTCTCGTGGTTCCTTGAGAGAGTCAACAGCACCTTCCTATTTAGTATCATCAGCATTTTTACTAATGGTGCATTCAACTAACACATACAGATCATTTAAAAACCTTTTGAACAGAACTGGTCTAATAATTGAGCCCTGAATATCTACTGTGAACAAAAGAACCACAGAGAACATAAGCTGAAAATACATTAAACAGAAAAGGATGTCTTAAAGGAATTATGGTCTGTTTTGCTACAAGGAAAGTATAAGGAGGTGGAAGAAAGAGCAGGGAAACTCTAGACAACAAACTTCAGCAGAAGGAGAGAGAAAACCTGCTCTTTGTGGCAGCATATTTCAGTTTCCACTCATTTCATTGACACTCACCACAGGAGGAAAGAAAGTAAAGGAGCCCATGGACAAATGGGAATATGCCATATGTAGTACAAGAGGAGCTCAAAAAAGCATTTGATAAAGGGCCTGAGGAAATCTGGCTTCAAAGAATAAGTTGAACCAGTCTTCTCTGAAATGAAAATTGCCTGAAGGGCAAGGCAGAAGAGTAAAAAAAAAAAACAAGTATCTGTGTTACCTTGTGTGTGAAAGAAGTACCTTACCTGAAACCTCTTATGGTGTTAAGCTAGGAATGACAATTAAAGAAAGAGAAATAATACCAGTGAAAGGAGAAGTAGAGGTCCAAAATGTCAAACACTGAAGAAAACCACACAGAAATGTTTCTGAAGTGCGTCTACTCTAAGAGCAGTGAGTTTATGGAGATTTGTTTTCAGCAGTGTCAAATACATTAATTCAACATCATGTCCAAGTGATTTTTTTTCTTTTTTTTTCTACATGTAAATGACCAAGGCAAAGAAACTGGTTATTTACCACATCTCATCCAAATTAAATAAGTATTAAACATGGTCTCTAAGGAATGATGGAGAGAATATGAGAAAAAACACATGCAAAATAGTTAATCTTCACTGTGATCAAGAGTAGAGTATTGAGCTGCATGGGAAGTAAAAAAGAAACAACAGGTGAGGAAGGGACAGACAGCCATCACCTCCTGTGGCATATTCTGTTTGATTTAAAGACGCAAAATTTGACCACAAGAATGCGTTGAAAGAAAATTGCAAAGAGAATGTATGTTTTGTCTCCCCAGAAAAAGCAAATCAGAGTAATGTATGCTCAGTCAGTCCTGTCAGATATGTTCCCAAATCAGTGGAATACTCACAGAATTTTGCAATATTCTTTAAGGAGTCATTGCCAATCCTGGTATCTGCATAATGAAACTACTTTATTTTATTACATTACATGTGGGCCTAACAGACTCACTGAATTGCCCCAGATTAAAGTTGTGATTTTACATTGATTTGACTAAACCAATGTAAAATTGACAGAAATTGTGTTTAATGTTTTGTATAGGATTTATTTCTTCAAAAAGTTTACAGGTACAAGTAAAACAAATGCAACCAATTTAATCTATGAGAAAACCCATCTGTTTCCTGAATTGCTCCTGCTACACAAGCTAGTTATATTCAGTCTTTTTCAATGTGAATTTTACAGTTGTTTTCATGGTAACAGAACTGTGCCTGTACTATAAGATATAATTTTAGCAGTTAAAGCTTTTCTCCACTAAAATCAATGTTTGTCAAATACTATTCAAAAAATATTTTTTTTTAATTATGAATTCATTAGTCTCTCCTGATCAGACGTCAGCTGATACTGTTCTCATTCTCTTTATTTAATATACTTAACACATACTTAAGAACAGCATTTTAAATTCTTTGATAGGAAATTTATATTCTTATAGATTTATTTGTGGTTTGGAAGATTTGTTTCCATGTATGAGTCTAAATGCATTTCTCCTCTAAGAACTTTGTTCATTTGGGCAAAATTCCTTACTATAACTCTTGTTGACTGTTCTTCAAGTGCCACCTCATATTGAAATGGAAGGTACAATTGCATAACACACCTAAGGTGAAATTATAATCTTTTTCCAGAGAATTAAATCAGTGGAAAACTTCCCCTACTGAGAAAAGGGGTTAGATAAGTGCCAACACACAGAGGATGGTATGGGAACACAGGCCAGACCAGCAAACCATACAAGACTGACTAAAGAAATTTGTGGACATTTAGTCAGTATTATAACACAGTTTACTTTTTACATGTTAACAGTTCAACTGGGTTAGATCCTGAGCTCAGAGGTTCTTCAGTATATTGCTAGGACATGCAAGCTGATTCTTTGCATGTGACCCGAGTCCCGGAGTTTTGTGTAGGTACTGCTGTTTAAACTCTCCACTACTTATTGGCTCATGCTCATATTCCACAGAGTAACCAGAAATGGATTTGGTGGCACCACCAGCTGATGAACTCATTTCTGACTAACACTTAAGCTTTCCTGTTCTAAAAAATGTGCATCTCCTTCTTATTATATTGTTGTGGCGTAACCATGTTGCAGATAAGCATCACACAGTCACCCACTTACTGCCCTCCCCCAGCAGAATGGAGGAAGACAAAAGGAAAAATAAAACCAAGAAAATTTGGAGGTTAGGATAAAACAAAAAAATCAAACAGACAACATTTAATAAGTGAATGATAAGTGGGAGAAGAAGGAATAAAAACTAAACAAGTGATGTGAAAGCAAACACTCACACCCTCCATTGGTCAGACCAATGTCCAACCAGTTCCCAAAAAGATATGGGTAAATACTCTTTTTATTCCTTTTAATGTTGAGCATGATTTATATGCTATGACATATCTCTTTGTTTTTTTTCAGGTAACCTGCCCTGTTGTGTCTCCATTCTGCACACCCTCTCTCCTCCCAGCCTATTCACTGCAGGGGCAGAGTGAGATATCAAGGAAGCCTTGATGCTGTGTAAACACTGGTTTGATACAAAATCTAAAGAATACAGCATGATACAAGCTGCTATGAAGGAAATTAACTCCACCCTAGCCAGGCCCAATACATATACCTAAATGAACTGTACTTTTTAAAATAGGCAACATTGCCCATGTGCTCAAGGAAATATAAAGTGTGACATCATAATATAAAAATAAAATATATTACCTATACAATAACTTGTAAATTCTCTTCACTTTGTGACTATTTATATAAAATTACCTTTTCCCATCATTGTAGTAAAGATCTTTTTTGAAGGGTATGATCAGGTCACATTATCAGCTGATTATAATATAGGGCCTAGGTTAATGCTTTGTATCTGTAACCTCTGCATATGAATGGAGAGTCATATCACAGTTCAAATTCCTCCAAGCAACACCTCCTGGTGTTTCCCCTTGATGTAGTAGTATATCTTTTGCTTGTTTTGTTAAGCAGATGTTTCAGATAATGTTCTTGGGATTAAACTGGAAATTCATTTTCAACATGTACTATGCTTTTCACACGTTGCATGCTAAGCCACAATTAAACTTCAGTCTTCCCCTACACACCAGATTTATAACTAAGTGATATTCTGCAATCTTTCTTTTGAGTCCATAAGCAAGTTTCACTTTTATGCCTAGGGTTAAAAAAAAATCAGTGCAAACACTGCCTGTAACGTTTAACTGCATGAGCTTGCTACTCCCAGTCATAAAACTGCAGGGCATACGGTATAAATCCTGCCTGCTTTCCTTTAAACCACTAAGCAGCTTTATAATAATCTTTGCTTTTAACAACCTGCCTTCACCAGGTTTTATTTTAATTGCTTCATTAAAATATTTCAAAGTCCACCTGAGAATCTCATCTGTTCACCCTTAAAACTTCTTTCAGAGAAAACTGATTCACTTCCCTTCTGATTTCCTGTCATGAGAGTGAATTATGTAAATGGGATGAAAAAATAATTGATTGCAGAACTACAAACTAGTGGGAATTTGTGGAGAACACAGGCTGGGAACATCTGAGGGACATGAAATAATAGTGACTGCAGGGATAAACAGAGACAAGGAATAAAGACAGGGTTCAATTTCCATTAGTGGGTTAATCTTCATCATGTTCTTTGCATTTATACAACCTCTATGTTTGGGAAGAAGGGGCACAATTCAGGGAACTTTAATCAGGAGTACAAAAATAAACCATTTTCTACTTGATTGAAATACAATATTTAATTTTTCACATTTATTTACATTTTTGAAAACAACTTCTAATCATTAACTGCAGTAAATGCTGAAGTTTTTTGTAATGTCTTCAAATACAGCAGATTTAACTGATTTGATAAAATGGGAAACAATCAAGAAGTAGTCCTAACACACTGGGAAAGGTCTGGTTTTAAGAGATGGTTAAGGACTGTGTGCTTACAAAGCATTCAGAACCAACTATTACTATATATATAAGGGAGAAGGAAAGCAATAATCAGTGAAGAATTTGTGACAGCAGCTGGTACCCAGACAGCCTGAAATGAATATTCTGAAATTCCACTCACTCAATTGAAACTCGATTCTGATCAGAAAACCCACTCTCATCTTGAGTGGTAGAATTGTAACTATACTAGCAAAGAATTTTAGTCATCAGAATAATTTCATTCTTGTTTGCAAATAAAATCGTCTCATATAAATTTGGTATACCACATTTCTTTTCTTTCCTATCAATGGAAGTGAAGCTTAAAGTACTAATTCACCATGGCTTATTGTTTAATCCACATCTAATGTGAATATAAATTTTATAGAGACAACAGTTTATATAATTGCTGTTTCCTCTTCTTGTTTACATTTTTCTTCTTTTCAATCCCGTTGACTTCACAATAACTGAAAATGACAGTGTTGTTTGTAAAGGATTATTTTTATTATTTGGAGAGAAACTTTTGTAAAAATTTGAGATTTACAGTACTCCCTGAGAATGGTTTGGCATGGATTTTGCTTCAGCAGATTATTAGAGAAGTTCCAGGCAGAAGTTTCCCACGGAGAATGTTCTGCCTAAAGGAATTTGCTGCAGAAACAACTTTAAGTCATCCACATACTAGGACTAGTTTGTTTTTGTTGTTTTCGGGTTTTTTTTCCTTAATAAACATAAAACTGAGATCTGCTGCTCCTTACTGATTGTGCCATAGCATCTGGATCAGTTTTGAGGGATTATACACAAAGTGGTTTGCTGTCTGGTCACCTAACTCATGTATATAGTTACAAATGAACACTGTTAGTTGTATTTATGTGTCCTGTCTCTTAACTCATGATCTGTATTCTGTGTGAGACTAATATGAGAATCATTTTTTCTAAAAATGAACTAATTCAGATTGACCCAGTGAATTCAGTAGGAGTCTTTATATTAAATAAAGAGCCAGTTAAGGAAAAAGAAAAAAAAAAAAACCAAAAAAAAAACCCTCAACCAACTAATCAAACCTTTCATTGTAGGACTCCAATGCTGGCTTTGTGTCTCAGCAATTTATTCTTTAATAGCTAAAAATCTGGGGGCATAATAACCCTTACCAAGGCATAACTGAGATGTTTAGTTGTGTGTTATATCTTGCTTGTTCTTTCACTGACCCTACAGGATTTGTATCACTTGTGTTACCACTGCATGAAACAGACAGGTACTTTATAGCCTGATAATTAAATGCACGTGTGGTGTGTCACATGTAGTGTAACATCCCTGTGCCCATCCCTGTGTGAGCACGAGGCATAAAGACCTCTTGCTTTGTGGGTTCTAGTGGAGATAGGAATGAAAATGGTTCCAAGGAACTTTATGAACCTGATTTGAATAGAGATGAAAGAGAAGAACTCCACATTCTTCAAAGCTTACATGGCCAAAATTTGGGTCTTGGTCATCCAAATGACAAGTTTTGGCATTTTTGTCACTTACTTTGGCAGAGAAGTGCCACATAATTTTAACTTCATGTGGCTTAGAGTGGAAAAGTCATCTATGCTATGCAGTTTATGTTACATTATGCGATTTTCTTGTTAAATAGGAAATAAAAAAACTGAATTAAAGCAAATGGAAAAGTAAGTTTTTAATTTCCATCTTTGGCAGTGTTTTAATTTTAACTCTAATACTATTAGTAAATTTGCTATATCATACACATTTCCCAGTGTTTTTCTCTCCAAAGCATCAGACATCTGCCCACAAATATCCTTTCCTGTCTAAAGTTAGGAGCTCTCATTATAACATCTATGTCTTTGATGAGAAAAGATCTTTTTAACCATGTTAATTATGATTCATTTATTTATTGATGCTACTATCATTTATATCCAATGCAACTGTTAAAATTGCAATAAGCACTGAACTATATCTTTTTATCTTTTCATTCATTTGCTTTGTTTAGATGAATAAAAAATGTTTTTTCTAATCAGTGTTCACATTTTTTATTTATAACATTTTTCATGGGAAATAACATGACAGTATTTTTTTTCAGTACTGAGGTAATCTGAAAACCACCAAGAGATATAAATACTCACCTGTCCAGCACGTGCAAGGAGCCAGGTATTGGTTGTGAGGAACAGTTTATTTTAAAAAATCACACCTAGTTTTACTTTAGGGCCACATCCCCATGTACAAACCCACGCAGGGGCTGGAAGGGGAAGGAGATCTGGCAAAATACATGCACACTTGAAAACTGAATGATTCACTAACCAAACATTGAAGTTGAAACCAAGTTGAAAATGGTGAACATTCACAACAAATCTACTTTACTCAGGACATTCAATAGAGTTTACAATATCTTCATAGATCCTGTAACAGCTGATAAATATCCTCTTACATCTCTCACCCTTCTTGATGTCTTTCTCAAAATCCACTTACTAAAAAATGTTAGAGAGTCTGAAGCAAAGAGAGAGCTTGAGAAGACTTTTGAGTTTGACAGCAGATTCCACTACAAGACACAGCTCTCCTGAGCAGGACTAGACATGCTCTGATGTGCATCACAATTAAATTCGCAGTCAATATCTAAAATTAGCTTTGCTCCTTTTCCAGGAGAGATCTTAAACATAATTAATATTCAAATGCAACCAGCACAGAGGTCCTGAATAGAGTCTGGGATGCTGTCACACTGTATTGTTGACTACCACTAGTCATATTAGGGTAGCACATAGAGACTCCAGCTGTCAAAGTCTGAAACTTGGCAGTCCTGAATTCCGAATCAAATCAAGAAAACAGAATTTTACATGAATTCATCAGGTCATCATTCTTTAAGCATTTGCCAACAGTCACAGCTTTCAAGCAAATGTGGATAGATATGAAATAAGTTAAATTGAATCAATGATTCTTCTAATAAAAACATTTTTAGTAATTTTTTCCTGCTTCATGTGATACAGAAGATAAAATGAGAATGGTAAAACATAAAATGACCTGAAGTTAGCAGAAGAAATGGCAGATAAGGAATTAACAATTTGAGTGTTTCATACACGTTAGTGCCACCTCAATTATCCCAATGGACAGAACTAAGCTTTGGTCATGAACTTATCTCACCAAGCTTGGTCAGATAAGTGAGACACTGGATTCGAGTTTCACAGAAGATTATTTAATCATTGGGTCAGAACCAACTCGTGTGGGGAGGGTTTGGGGGGGAGGGCAAATCCCCCATGGGAGGGGAGGCCACAGGCTGCCAGGACACACAAGTACAGCAGCACATGGGCTCCATCTCCCTCCTGGGACCTTCCACCTACCATGTGAAGCTGGACCTCCACAGGACTCTTTGGTGGTAGCTGTTTGATGATCTATTTTTCTCTTAGTCTCCCCTCTTTTTACTCTTCTTCTCTTTCTTTTCTCCTTTTTTTTCTCTTAATCTCTTCCTTTCTTTACTCTCTTACTTAAGATTGTGAGTAACTCAAAAGCAGTGGTTGGGTTTTGCTAAGTTGTGTGTGTTAGCCTGTGCTAGGTGAGTGCTTTGTGAAGTGCTTTGTTCTGATTGCATGTTACCCTTTTAAGCGTTTGGCAAGGCCCTTGTTTTCTCCCATATTTCATCAGTGAAAGTATCTCCTCAGAACATGTGTGCGGCGTTCTCTCTTTTTACTCTTCCAAGGTATCAAAGAACCGAAGGCTCTGCAAAAGTTCAGTGAGAAAACTTTTGGAGTCTCGTATATTTTTAAAAGTAAAACTCCTGTATCAGCCACTCCCTGGTTGATGCCTTACACATGCTGGGAGAAATTGTAAGTTCTTCCTTTTTGAAGCCCAAATGATTATGTTTTCTCACTGTGGGAAGTTTTGAGAAGTATCCATTTATACCATTTGAAATCACTCACCTACAATACACCCCAAAAGAGAAACTGATTTGAAAAGCTTTCTGTTTTTTCACCTTTAATTTCACCAGACCTCTCAGATTCCACAGTATGTAGGAGTTCTTCACAAGCACCTTGAAAAGAAATCCTCACATGTTCTGCAGAGTTGTTTGAAATTTGGCCCTAGATGTGCTATAGCAGTGATCTTACCATAACAAGTTTTCTGAGTTTATATTTGTAGTCATATCTTAAGTCTTCACAGAAGGTCGTCATGAAAAATAACATAATGAATACTTAATGAACTACAGCAACTCTTTGACACATTTAAAGATAATCATCATTAACACAAGTCAAGAGCAATTCATGGCAGGTATTCACAACTAATCCCTGGCCAGCAGATTTTCATGCAGATATGTTTGTCTGTACACAGGAAACCAAAAAATTAACCTGTTCATTTGCCAAAATATAGAAGTGTGTGGATGAAGCAAGTTAAACATTCAAAAAAAGGCTAAATAACTTTCAGGTACATCTGCATTTTTTTATTAACGGGCAAAAAAGTACTAATGCATAAAATCCACTGGGGTGATCAAAGTATTTAAACAAGACACCATCTTTCTTGTCATGATTATAAAGCTTTATGAGAACCAAGTTCCTTAAATACTGAAAATATGAAAAGTAAATTCCACTTTCCTTAGCATGTCATTCACATGATTATTGTTGTTGGTTTCCTACTGTATAAAGACAGGACAGTGTAAAAGAGCACTTGAAAGGAGCTTCTAAGTATATAAATTATATACAGACAGAGTAATAGGATGCCCTCTATTTTATACAATAATAACCCATCAAATGCTAACAACAGATTTTCCTTAAGTTTTCCAGTTCAAACACTGAAAATTCTTGTAAGTCACAGTATCAAATTTTTCGGTGTGAAGGATGCCAGAATAATACAGAAGATACTCAAAGACACAATAGAAGATTATTGTAGCAATAACTAAGGCAGAAATTATTCCTCCATTATTTACCAGCACACATCTGTGTAGAAGCCCTTGAATTTCAAGAACAGGGATTGAAGAACAGGGAGGCAATTCTCCATCCTCTGGAGAAGGCTTTTTGGTATTTAGTTTTTCATTTAAAGGAAGTAAATTAGAAACTTGTACAATTTCCAGTCAGCATTAAAACAGTTGGTCACAGGGATGTCACCGTTTGTGGAAATGCTCCTATAGTCAAGGAGTAACAAATTAACTTTTGAAGTGATTTTGAAGGCTCCTGAAGTTGGAGGGGGGAAAAAAAAATCTTATAAAACTGAGTTAAAATACTTTCACTCAGTGCTCTTAGAATGTGAACTTGAAGCAGCAAGCCTCAGCACATGCACATAAATATGCATGCATTGGGCAGCGAAATTTTCACAAACCCATACAAAAGTGTGTGTGCATGCACACACAAGACCCATCCTGACTTTATGAATACAAAGCACTGATTTACTGTACTAAGCAATTTAAGTAGTTAAGACTTTTGAAGAACAACAATTTTTTCAAAGAGTAATTAAACAAATAAATCCTTTTCAAATGCAAAATGGAACTGGAATGTCTCCATTTTATCCTGACAGTAAAAATAATCATAATGTTTCTTCTCCCAGGGCTTTTCTCCAAGGCATGGCAAGTAATGAGACTATTGATTTTGTTTCAGAGATGTGGGATATTCAAATTTTTTTGTTTATTTAACTTTTTTTTATATTTATTAAAATTATTGTATGCAATGTCTTCCTGCTACCTAAAACTTCTGCAAAATAATCCATTAACTGATACTTTGCCATAGACTTAATCATACTTCTTGCTTCAAGAAAGAATAGTGGATCAAACCAGCTATATTCTGACATCAATATTGGGATGGTCTGTAAGAATATGTGGCAAAATTTTACTGCCAGAACTGGCAGAGGTATTAAAATATTTAAAACAAAAAAAAAAGCAAACAAAACCCAAACCCAACAAAAAAAACTCAAACCAAAACATTTTCCAGTGCCTTTTTTTCATCTTGAAAAAACAGAGCAAAGAAAGAAAAAGTAGCCAGGCTTCTAAGTTTAGGAAAAAAATCAATTACTGCTTCTCACTGTGTAGAACCACTGTAGAGCAAAGTTCAAACAAAAAGCTATATTGTAAAATGTGGGACTTTCAGAACAATTTCCAGTGGAAGAAGATGTGGCTCCTTTCCTCTGCCAACAGGCATTAATTAAGAGATCAAGAATCCAAAATGAATGAACAGAAACACTACATACTCATTGCAACATAACACTTAATAGTCCAGTGGAAAATTCACACTGAAAAAAAAAAGCCAAAAGTGATTTGAAATGAAATGGTTTATTTTGAAATAATTCTTAATTAAAATTGTCCAGTTATCTGCATTATTCTGCACAAAAAAACTGCTTCATTTTGACACACTCTCTTTTCTTCAGCAAAGTTTGTCATCCAGTTCTTCTGACACAGACATATTAGTAAAAGTAATGTTGCCTTAAGCCCTAATAGTTTTTTTGTAGTTTTCTAATTTTTGTAAGCTTTATAAGTTTTATAAGTAGTAGAAGTAGTTTTATAAAGCAGCAGCCCTTGTTCCCTTACCCCATGCATTCCTAACCCTTTTACCCCATTCTATGCTCCCCATATCAAATCTACCCCTGAAGTCAGTAGAAGATGTTTAGTCTCATGTCAAGGCAAGGCCTGAACTGTTTGGGAACAACTGGATTAGGGCCTGAACAACAAAACAGGGTCAAAGACTAGGTAACTGTGTACCCTTTGTGCTCTGAAGGTGATGAAGGTGATGAAGGGGTGGTCCCAAAACGACCCCAGACCCAATTCTTGGAGGAGGGTCAAGGGGTGGACCAGAGCAAAAGTTAAGAGGCGGACACATTTGGGATTGGTCAATTAGTATTATAAAAGATGTAACACAGCTGTATTCTGCACGGGCATCTTGTAATAACTATTTGCTATAGCTCAGTAAATCCTTTCCTTATCTCAGCCCAATTAACTGCTCCGTTGTTTTTCTTGAAGTCCAGGTGCTAGCAGGCATCAGTAACCTGATATATTCTGAACTATTGATTCCAAAAGAGGTACCAGCTAACACCTGGAAATCAACACAGACTAAATGAGCAGAGATTTAGGTACCCAATACATTACCAAGAACAAGAGAGTAAGTGCTAATATTGCCATCCTTCCTTGAGATGCTGAAAACATCAGATGAAATTAATACTAATTGACACTTCAAGCTTTTTAAAAGTCAACAACTCTTCATCAGATTAGGAGAAAGAGTAGGGTGATGTGACATTTTACTTATGAAAGCAAAGTATTCTTACATTGGATCTGTACCCTTTCATTCTTGAATATCTGAACTGTTGCAGTAAGACAGTATAATAAGCATATAGTTTATTTTCCTGAAAAATTGAATGGAGGATTAGAAACTCAGAATACATTAAAGTCTGTGAGAAATTACTTTGGGAGGGTTTTATATTTTTCAAAAATATATATGCTGCTGGAAGTGGCATCACATCTTCCCCAGAAAGCATTTTGTTAGTGCTGACCAAAGGCAGGGAGAGGAGAAGGAAAAAAATTAGACAAAACTTTTACTTAATCAGTCTTTGTTCTCTGATAGGAGAAAGTAGTACACAAACACAAGGCTTTCAGGACCTCCTTTTTAGCACTGTATTATTACAATCAGTGGGTAACACTGCCCAATTTTATCTTTTCATGCTGTGAATTCCACCAAATCTTGTAACAGCATCGTGTGACTGGCATGACATCATGTTTTGTGAAGGTACACGTGAATATCAGACAAAGACCTGAATCTTTGTCCATGGTATCAATACTTCTGAACATTTAACACTCCTGAAAATACATAACTAGGCAATTTTTTTTTACCTTAAATGAGCAATTGCTGGTTCTTTAAAGACACTAATTCCACATTAAATGGTTTTGAAAGGTAATCTTTTCAGTCTGTTAAACTACAGTCCTTGTTTTTCCAGTTAAAGCTTTTATGTGGGTTTTGGTTTGGGTTTTTTTTCTTGTTTGTTTTGGTTTGGTTTTTTTTGGTTTGGTTTGGTTTGGGTTTTTTTCCAATGTCAGCTCTACTGTCTCAAAAATCAGAATTTTATTGCTTTTGTTAGGCTGGTTTTAGCTAGATGATTGTGAGAGACATTTAAATTTCATTTTCAAATTTTCAGTACCTGGGAAAAGAATTTAAAAAAAAAGTAGCCTTAATATAAACTTAGGCTCAAAAAAAAAAAAAAAAAAAGGTGCTTAAATGCTTTGTTAGTGGTACATTTTTTATCCAATTAATGGATTCATTCGTGAAGCCTAGCCATTATGATGATGATGAATGGATTAACATTTGATTTTTTGTTTTGATTTATTTTAACATTTTTCATTTGTTTTTCATTATTCTTGGCTTAGGAAGGACAATCTTACTTGGTGAATTTTGAACTCTTGGTGTTGGTGCTGTGGATACTCTTACTTTTATGTTCTTCTGTTTTAAGTCTGTTTAAGATCTCACCAAACTGGAGACATGGGACGAGAATTGAATACCATGATGACCTAAATTTTGGTAACGTTCTCCAAATCCCGATCCTTCACAGAGCTCTGCAGTTGCTCTTAAACAGCTCTTTGCAGGCAGAGCATGTAAAAAGTATCAAGCATATCCAATATTTGCAGGCGTATGTGACCACTGCAGCCTCAAATATGTATCGGTACTGACTTCATTTTTTAAGCAGCTCTGACATTGGCACCTACAAACTTCCCCTTACTTTTGTCAGTAGTTTTTCATGCATTTTCATTTTGTTCTCTGCTTTCCATCAGCCTCAGTCTCACTTTCCAGCCTATTATCACAGGTTACTGGACTGGAACAAAGCTCTGTGTGATACATAACAAAAGAAGAGGAAATCACACAAGGAAATTTGGCTGCATCTACTGTGAAAGGTCTTAATCCTCAAAGCAGTGCAAGTTCTGGAACATCACCAGGTTACTCAGAGAGACAAGATGAAAGAACTGAGGTTATACTGATACTTTTTCTTGTTTTACATAGCAGAACAATGGGTCACTGGCAAAGGGTCAAGCGAAGGCATCCTTTCAAAAGAGCAGCTTGGTGTCAACAGTAGATATGACCTTTCATTCAGAAAAGCAGAAATACCACTAAAAATCTTTCCCCTTTCCAAAAGAAACCTTTCTGATTACTGCAGGAATTGGAAAAAGTTTTCTTCTCTGATTTGAGCAAAGTTAGAATGGTGATGCCTGTTATTTTTCTTTTTTTTTTTGTTCCAGTCAAAACTCTGCATTTGACTGCAGAGGCAGGTAAGGAAATAAAAAATGTAAGACAGCTGAGAGTGAGAATAAATAAAGCATCAGCTATGTTTGGGATACTCTTTTTCTATGCTATAGAGAGTCTTCCCACTCAGTCACAAAATGAGCCATATCAAACTATCATGCATCATATCAAGCCATTACAATGCATCTTAAAATTATACACACTACAAAACCATTAACAAAATCAGAGAAGATTGAAGAGATAATGCATAAATATCAGTTTATATAAGCGATGTATATCGGGTCAAAAGACAGCTATGGAGTCCAGAAAGCAGCATAACAGCCAGACTAGAGATATTTTTGGTGTGTGATAACTGTGCTGAATACTCAGCAGGCAGAAAAGGGGGTTTTCACACTGCTAGGAGCATCAGGAAGAATGACTAACAAAATAATCTTATCAACTGTAGCACACACTAAGTTATTTTATGCATGTTCATAGTACTGAAGAAGTAGGAAGCTTCCTGAAGGGAGGAAAGATCAACTGATCAATAAGTATGTCTCAGACTGATTGCAGAGTGGGTCTGACAGACTGATTAAAAACACCACTACCCAAACACTGTTGCCCAGAAGGACAGTAGCTTGAATATAAACCTTTGAAGATGGGATAAAAAGGCTGTGGAAATGCAAGCAGAAGGGATTATCCAGGAGGGGGCAAAAAAACCCGCATCTGCTTGTAATGCTGATTAAACTCACAGTAATACGTATGACTCCAAATCCATAAAAAAAGGCAAGAAAATAAGAACATATGAATGAATAATATAACATACACAATTGACATAAAAGTTCATTGTTACCCCTACTATCAAAGAAATGCACTGTGAAGCTGCCTCTCCATGCTGCACAGCAGGTATTGTTTTGGAACCGCTACCAGGGGCAGCAGATTCAAGGATCATTGCTTTAATACATCACAAATTGTGTGCAACTTGCAAATGAAAATAGATTCCTTCTTTGCTTCTACTGTATCCCACAATAGACTGGACTGAGAAAGGCATAACTGGAGAATGTCTAAGAAATATTAAGCATGTCCCAACAGAACACTTCTAAGATGTATCTTAGATCTATTACACTATGTACACATCTCACCACTACCTGTTCCATAATTATCATGTTATTCCAGTGAACCTTAGTTTCTACTCATGTCCTGGTCACCATTTACAATCAAGGAAAGATGAGGAAAGATTTTAAATTTCTGTTTTTTCTACTACTGTGGATGATAACATCGACTGATCATTCTCCATACGGCAGTTAAAAACACAAATGAAATTAAATCTCTGTTTTGTATTTTATACCAAAGTTCTCAACTATAGGCAGTAGAGGAGACCTTTTAGGGACCTTTCAATGCAGACAGGTTGTGTTTTGTTTGAGACATACTGCATAAAAATCAGTTGAAAATACACATATTCAACCCCTTGCCTTTTTCTACAGTTTCTGTTCCCCATACATATGATATAGTCTCATAGATACTGTGTTCAAACACGTATGCTACTCATTAAATAAACCCTGTAAGTTGTGTTTTCACTCATGTCAAGTGTTCATCAAAAAACACCAGGGTTGCAATGGAAATTAGTCTTACAGTAAATTTATTCATATTCTAAAAATATATTTTTCATCTTAAGATGGAGAAGGATATGAAAGAAAAAAAAACTCAATAAGTTTAAAACAAAACAGCAGTATTTTGGCATTTAAACTTTCCACTCAAAAGTTTTATGCATTTTTCCTGTTTATTCTTTTTTTTTAAATTACAGCAATAAATTAGTGCACAAGTTAAAACCAGACAAGAAATAGGAATCCACTGAAAATCTGAAAATATCTCTAAACACAACTCCTTTTAGATCCACTCTAATAATAAGGCTTTTATTCTGGTCAGTTCTCTACTGTAAATCCTAGATGGAGCTATGTATACCTTTATTAGCCTCAAAAACCTTTGAAAATCATGTCCTCTTGAAAAGATTCAAGACAGCTAATCTGAGATAGGGACACCGTACAGAGTTATTTAGTAAGAAACACTTCTGGCACTGAATCAAGATCAGAACATCTGTATCAAAGTGGGGCTATATCCCCCTCATTAATTTATTAGTGTGAAAGCTGACTGTGTGTCTGCGCTGATTTCCTCCTCTGAGCCAGTCTGTCTAAACCATGGCCTTGTACTTCACGTACTGCTCTAGAGACCTCCACCACCAAACTCTTTTGAGTAATACAGACATAATTCAGGCAATTTCCAGCCAGGAACTTGAGGGAAAATTTTTCTAAAGCAGCTTTACAAAAACCTTAATGGCTTTCAGACTTCTTTCTACTTTTTAGGCCCAGTGGAGGATAACATTCTCAGAAAAAGGAACGCCAAAGCCAGCAGCAGAGTATTCATACTCTAATGCTTGAAATTATTAGGACTTGATAAACCACTTAATAACAAGACTACAGTAAATATACCCATACAAGGGCTCATATAAAGGGAAGGAAAAATATTTTAATATGTGGATTAGAAGTACTGTAGAAGGAATAATTGTTAGTATTAGAAATACACATCACTGTCAATTAAAACCATTGAAAAATTAACTCCCATAACATAATAAACAAAGTCCTTGCAGCAAAGGAATATTTCCTAAGACAGGAGTCCAAAGGAATGGCTGATGTTTCCTTTCCAAAGGAAGGTTGACTTACTATGAAAGATATAGAAAATTTTCTAGTACACACACACAAAAAAATCAGGCTTGCTTGTGGCTTCTGACAGAACTTCATCTCAGCTGCAAAAAAATCCTTGCATTAGCAAGGGCTCTTAATATTGTAGTTGAAGCAGTCTGAAGAGAGAAACATTGCAAAAGGTAAATTTTCTATATGGTTGTGAGAAACTCAGAGACATTCAGGATATACAGGACCGAAGAAGTAAAATATAAAATGGAGGTAAATTAATATTTAATTACATGCATGATATATTGCTATATTAAAAATAAATTCTACAAAAGATATATTGTATTATTCTGTGAGATTAGTAAAATTCTGTACATCTCAATAATATCTGATGAACACTTCACTAATTTTAATTCTACTGAGGAATTCAGTTAATTTTATGCCCATTATTTCTCTGTATATATGCCACTCTTTTTATCATTCACAGTTAAACCAAACCTGGTCAAATTTAACTATAAACTAGAGCACTGTATATTATCCATAGCCAGAAACATTTGAACTTGTTTCTTTCACACCTGAGCAAGCCACTCATAGCCAATGGATAGGAAGTGCTCATGTCCAGTCCTGATGATCATTCAAACTGATCTGCATAATGAAGGCCAACTGATCCCTTGTCCTTTTACACTAAACCTCTGATGTAACACGAAATCTTTAATTTAAATTCTCTGAGATGGAGGAGGAAATCTGTGCTCAAATACTAATTAGAAAGATGTCACTAAGAAAAATACTAACCTTTTCTGGTTTAAAATATAAATGCATGTTGGGGGGGGGTTGTTTGTTTCTTTTCTCTAAATACAATTATTGTGGTAGCTTTAGCTACACACAGAGACAAACACACACAAACACTCACACACACTGGGAGGGGGACTGAAACAGGAAAAAGCACAACGAGAATATCCATCAAGATAAAGCCAGGAAGATTACTTGCCAATTACTGTGTGAGGTAAAACCAACTCAACCTGGGGAAAAAATATCATCAGTTGAAATAGATCTGGTAGCAGAAAGCAGAAAGACAAGCGTTTCCTTCCCAGGCTCACTGTCATTCTGCCACTCTAAACACTCCCACCTCCCCACCATTGTGACACTACATCCCTCAGGCTTTTCCTTTGCTCCAGTGAGAGCTTTCTGTGGCCTGAAGTTCTTTCAGGCACAACCCCCTGAAGCAGCATGGGCATTCTGTAGGCTGTAGTGTGGAGACCTGCTCCACCATGAAACACCTCTTCTTGCTCTTAGTGCTACCTCTTTTTGTTCCTTCCTCTTCTTTCCATATAGTGTTTCCTGCCCCTTTTAAAACATGTTTCCATAGAGGCACCACTAGCGTTGCTGATGGGCTCAGCTTTGGCTTCCAGGAACCATTTGTTTCCAAAACTTGGCAGCCCACGCCTCATTCTCTGCAGCTGCCCCCAGCTCCACTACTGAGACCTTGACATGAACGCCCAGGAGAGATAAAATCAACTGCTTTTACTAGAATGTCCCAAATTATTGTTTCCCTGGAAGGATAAATCTTGTAGGAAATATCTTCCATTTTAACAGCTAACACAATCGCCCTCAGCGAGTTAGAGGTGGAAACTAGAGTTTGTGAAACTTTGTCAAGATAAAGGTACAAGTATTATTTCAACAAAGGCTGAGGGGAAACATAAATTAGTTTTACGTCTGAATTTCTGCACATGAAATAAAACTGCTTTTGAGCTACACACATGTATTGAGATGTTAGGGGTTCTGCCACTGATGTCCTTCAACACTAAGTTTAAAAAGTTTTTTAATAATTTATTTTATAAAAGTTACAAACTTCTTAAGAGTAAGTTGAACATTCATCTGTTCAATGTTTGGGTCTGGTGTTACAGGCAAATGAGCAACCTGGTACTTACCCTGCAAGGAGTAATTGTTGATATTTATAGAGTAATAAGAAAACCCCAAACAAACAAACAAAAAAAAGAGTGATGAAAGAATTTTGTTAACTGACATAGTGTTAAAATCAACAATAAAAGTGCTTATATAGAAAGGTTTGTATAAAGGTTTCTCCTCTAGGTTTTCCAAGATTTCAGTCTGGAGCTATAAACATTCTAGAAAATAGCGCATGATCTCCTCTCCTGTAGGCAGGACTACGTGGTAATGGACTTTGACACTAACACATTAAGGATCAGTAGCCCTATCATTTTAGGATTTTGCTTCCAGTGCAATATTTAATTTAATTTATTTAATAAGAGCATTACCTTGTGCTTTGTGGTTACACTGTGGTACAGAATTAATGTTAGGTGGGACAACAGGAGAGTAAAGAAATGATGCTGGAGTTGGAAATCTCCTTTTGTGCTGAATTGCTGAAATAACATTGAAAATATATAACTACTGTTTTCATTCACAGCTGGGACCAATAAAAGCCTGTGAAGAATTTCTCTAAATTATACTATCCTGTGGGGGGCCAAGGAAATGTTGTTTCTCATTTAAAACAAATAGTACCCCCTACTAACTTATTCCTAATCAGGAAAAAAACAACGGAATTAAGTAGGACATTTCCATACATATGACTGTTTCTTTTATGAAATGTAGTTCACCAGAAATTCAGAGCCCATTGATTTAGAGGAGTTCATGTTAGTACATTTTTTCAACATCGTAACAAATTCCAATACTTCTGTTTTAAGCAATTCCATTTATTATTGTAGCATTTAAAAATTACGATATTGAGTGCTCAATGTGTGTTTTCTGTTTGCATTGCAAAGCAATGAATTTTGCCCATAAAAGAAGACAAAGTGTTTTGTCAGATCCACAGCTAATAGCACGTATGCCAGTGACATTGTTCATGGTATAGAAGCAATGTCACAATATTGTGCAGAACCAATTGTCTTTTTCCTCTACTTTAAAATTTGTATGAGGAGCTCTAAGTCCAGAATATTTTCATTTAATCTAGTAAACTGCACCAAAAGTTAGAAAGAGGATTTTAAAGTTGCTTCAAACCTTGGGTCATGAGAAGTTTATTTGATTTTTTTTTTTTTCATCGCATCCAAATTAAATAATTTAAGTAAGGTGTGTTCTAAAGCTGTGCGTAGGGCAAAGCTTTTGTAGTTTTGGTCCTAATATCTAGAAGTGAACCACCTTTCTTAGAAAGTCATTATTTCCCCTACCAGCTGAGGACATCTGTCAATGTGTTCACTTAATTACATCTACATATCCAACCACTGAAATACTGAGAAAACTCAAAATAATAATAATAAAAAAAAAAATTTAACCACAAAACCAAACAAAAACCAACCAACCAACCAAACCAAACAAAACCAAAACAAAAAACCTGTTCATTTTTACATTTGACAATCCTGTTAATGTTCAAAGATCTGTAAACCACCAGAGGACTCTTCCCTTTCCATTACATAATAATTTCTCAAGAAAACCCAGGTGAAAGGCTCTGAGATTTTCATAAGACTAATTATGTTTTATCAAGTTATTTATGAAATGTATTAGATGGGATCAAGACTGCATTGATCAGCTCATTCAATAATGATAATGCTTGCAATTAAAACAAGTCCTTACACTCACACTTATTCAAACTATGTCACAGACCCCAGCAGTACATCTCAAAGCTTTAAATAGTACAAACAGTTTTTGTAAGTGGGTGCCAAAAATGCTTGACAAATTTCAGCCATTTCATTCATATGCCTAGGCCCATGGATGAAGGCAGTTTATGAATAGCATATCCATGCTTCTGTAACTTCTCATTTTAAAGCAATTGTTGTGCAAAGATGAAACTAAGCTGCAGTGATTTCTAATTTGATGAGGCTGAGCTGCAGGTATTGTGATGCTTCACTAGCCCCTTCATTCAGAGCTAACTGACACCAGGATTAATTGTATTGAAGAAGCAGTAGTCTTTCTTAAAAATAATTACGTGTTTTGTGAAACACTAGAACAGTTCTTCACAGCAAAACAAGTACTAGCCGCGTGTCACATAACAAGAGCAACACTAAATACGGGATAAGAAAAAACGCTGGTTAAGCGCTTACAATATTTTCTGCTCACTCCAGGATTCATTTCTGCCCCTCTCTTGCTCCCTGCATAGTGGCTACATAAGTATGTGAGTTGCTCTACGACATAAAAAATAAAATCCAGGCAAATTCAAAAAATTTTGTGCTAGACAGGCTCTCAGGTGGACTTTTGTCTGATCCCGCTCACTGTGCAAACAAATAAATAAATCTGGCATCTTGACAGAGATACAGTGACAAAAACTCTCAGAACAGGTTTAACTGCAACAGTTGTTTAACATATAACTGTAACATTATGTAAAGTTACGTATTTAATAAAAGTCTTTAGCAAGATCTTTGCAGTGATAAACAGGCCATCTTCTGAGATGACTGAGTTCATTTCATAGTCTCTAACATGTATCACTCTATTCAATGTTTTCCTTTGTACGTGCATTTCATTTACCACAGATGAATTATTTCTCTGGCAGCCTTAAATAGAAATGAAATCAAGCAATTTATGAAAGAGAAATCACAAACATGAGTTTGGTTCTACAACAGTAATTCGAATAAATTGTGCACAGCATCTCAAAAATCTCTTTTACAGAGAGCATGCAGCTTAACAGCAGAACTTACCCTTTTTCACCCAATCTTAGACAACAGTGTTTTGAATCCAGGTCTATCCACGAGGTACTTGAACTAAAATACAAGAAATTGTACCAGAGATTATAGACAAGGAAAAATTCCCTCAGTACCTTAAATTACAAAGGCATCTACCTAACGTATGTTACAGGGTTCTGTGTAACACTGTTAACTCTTTGAAGGGATATTGTCCCTAGGGTTTTTTGTTTGTTTATGATTTAAAGAGAAGAAAAAAATAAGATGTGAAAGGAGAGAGATTTTGAAGAATCCCAGCAGACATTGCAGAGAACTGATAAGCAAGAGAAGACACATAAAAGTGACATAGGGAAATTAACAGAAAAAAAAAGGAAATTAACAGAAAAAAAAGGAAATTAACAGAACAAAGGAAAAAAGGACAAAGCCAAGGGGGGGGGGGGGAGGAAANGGTAAAAACAGTTTAGTGATAAAGGCTAAAAGACATCTCATAATAGCAGGAACGAATATGGTGGGGCTATGACACACTAAAGGCCAAGGAAGGTCACTTGTTAGGCAGGTTGGTCACGAACTGGCATTTGTTCAACCTGTTCTTCCATTGTAAGTTTCTTATAGAATGAATCAATAGAACTAAAACTTCTCCTTCTCAAAAACAAACAAGCAAATTAAAAAGGCACACAAAGAAAAAAACCCATCACCAACAAAGAAAGTGCTAAAGGGCATCAGAAAAGTCTTCTGGAGTCTATTGAAGGGATCTAGTGTGATCAACATACTCCCATACTTCAGTTCCTGCTCTATCTAACAGACAAATGAATTCAGTTGTGCAGCTTGAAATTCACAGGGTCAGAGCTGACCAAGGAGTTTTATTCAGCATACCATTGGTGCAAATGTCAGGAGTGCTGAGAGAAACGGGAAGGGAAAAAAAAGGAAATTAAAAAAAAAAAAAAGGAGAGATGTCAAGATATATTAAAATCTATGAGAAGCACAAGGAAGAAAAGAACAAAGGGGAGAAAACAGCTGGGCTTTTTTAATCTATGCATTCCCTCTCTCCTTTTCATATATCAACTTAACACTGATTTGGTAAAAAAGAACTAATTAAAAGAAAAACATATTTGAAGAGATATGAGAAGAAAATAAATGAGCAAAACAAAGGTGCAACAGATGAATAAAAATGGGAAGAAAATAAAGGAATAACAAATAATTGAAGAATTGAATGAGATACTAAAATAATAAAATGAGAGAAAAACAAAGCAATAAAAACAGTATTGTTTGAAAGAGGCTTTTATTGCCTAAAAGTCCATTCATATCTTCAGAGAGAATGAAATTATATCACTGAAGAGATAGAACTAAACTTTGGAGAACAATGAGAATATATATATTGCTTACCTGGAAAAAAAAGATTGTTTACCAAAAAAAGAAAATCGCTGGAATAAATTTATGTGCATTTTCATCAGTCATCATCATCCTATCACTGTAGCATTGCCACTGACCTTTCCAAGGATGAAGTTCTCTATTGGGAGCACATATTATTCCCTGGGTTTTCTGTATCTGGTCTTCTACCTGTTGGGTTTTGAACACGTTAGACAAGAATCTGTAGCTATTTTTAATTCAGACAACTGTTTCTTTCTCTAGTGTCTCTTCTAATTCTATTTCTGTAAAAATGTCAATATATACTTTTTTCTGGTTTATAAATAAAAGCTGGGGGTTCTTTCCTCTTTAAATAATACTTTCAGGAAATTGCTTTCCACCAGTCTTAATATTTGCTTTTTTTTTTTAATGTACAGAAGTTGAGTTTTTGGTTGACCTTTCTCTGACAGCAAAGCCACTTAAAAAACAAAGACTCCCTCCTCTTTTTTCCCCCTTTCCTTTTTAGTTTGTTTTTCTATTTTGGATATGTGGCAGCAGCAAAATCCTCACAGGCTTTTATGCCCACCAGCCAAAACCTATGACCTCACCCAGGTCCTTTACTACTTTCCACTAAGAATTATTTTCAAGAAAACAAAAATCTGCTAATTGGAATGCCTAAAATGAAACTATGTTCTTTTCAAACATGTTACTTAGAGTAAAACATTCTGAAACAGAAAAACGAACCTGCAGCTTTTTCAAAATTTGGTGTTTGGCTAAAAAACTGTAGCAGAAGAGGATTTACATTAATTATCCTCACGACTTTCCTTTACTGTGTTTGAATAATTATTCTTCTTCCCCAGTAAGCTTCACTGACATGGTAAGCTGACTGCAACTTCTGTAAGGCATGCACAATTCTACTCCATCTTTTGAAAACTTGATCAGATTAACGCTTTTCAGGATGTGTTCATGAAACTCAGCCACATCTCCAGAGAGTTTATGTTTAATCTTCTCCTACTGCCTAACTCTGTAGGACTTACAACATTAATAATTCCTAATAATTTGTCTCTTTTGTCTGGACTTTTTGTCTTTTTTTTTTNTTACAAAGCCTAAAAAAAAAAAAAAAAAAAGGAAAAATATTTTCAGAAAAGCTAAAAATTTAAAATTAAAACTAGTAGAAAAAATAAAGATAACTTATTTAAAAATAGTTTTTAAATATTCATTTTAAGGTTTAAACTGGTTACAGTGGTTTGGATTGAGATATCAAATTAGTCATATTAGTACTTCAATAAATGTTCCAGCCAGAATTAGAAAAAGAACCTAAAATCACAAGGTCAAAATGATAGCTAATAACTTGAGATACTACTTTTACGAGCACATCTTCAGCGAGCTTTTAGTTAGTTTAATTAGTTTTCACTTCATAAACACAAAGTGTGTTTTTATATCAGAAAATGTAATAAAACCCTACAAACTTATTAGTTTAATAAGTCATTAATTTTCTAAATATTAAAAATTTCTGTAGCCTGGTGTTTCATTGCACAGAAGTGAAAATTCCGGTTCCATATAAATTGTGGTTTTAATTGTCAAGAAATACTATCAGTGAGATTTCTGAAGTGGAAAAGAAAGTACACATATGCCATTCAAAGAATACAGTAATTGTTCTATAAATATAAATAATAATTATAAATATTAATGTATCACACTTCACTGTTATTTCCCACTTTTTTCTTTAAATAATTAACATTTTTTTTTATTTTTGTTAATTATTATCTAATTTTAATGGATACCAGTATTCTGCTGATTTATAGAAGTCTTCCTGAAGTATTAATTTCATATCTATAAAGAAGGTTTTTTGTTTGAGCTCACTTTTGTACCTACTTACATCTTTGTTACAATTAATTACAATTTTTTTTTTAATATGCCCCTCCTTGTTAATAGATAAATACATCCCAAGTCTTCTTATTGAGTTCCCTAAAAAATATTTGATTCACCATTTTTCTAAAAGTAAGAAGATGACTGAAAAAAATAGCTTTAGAAAAGACTGTTCCTTTAAAAAAAATTATTAATAATGGTTTCCTAGGCTTTAAAATTGATGCGGGAAAATTGATGATGTCAGGTTACCTCCTGGAAAAGAATGACTTATCTATTTCTATAACTTAAAATTTAATACATTTTTCAAACTCTATTCTTTTTGCTCAGTCTTAGAATCACTAACTCACGTGGAAGTTCATAAAAACCATTTTATTTATGCTGATTATACATTATAGATTACATTTTGAAGTTACGGATTTCTCATTTCTTACTTATGTGTCTTGCTGAAATGTCTGATATCTCGATATCTGAAGGTATTATTCTATTTGGGAGACCATCCTTCTTACATGTTCATAGAATGACTTAATTCCTTCTTTTCAATAGACTGTTACTTTTCAAGTAGATGCAAAGGCTGATGCTGCCTCTGCCTATTTACTTGACATTACCAGTCAACCCTGAATAATCAAATCACAGACAATACAGGCCAGTGTTTTCACTTGAAATGTTAAAAATTACTTAGAGTTGTGCCTCCCACAAGTGGTTTCCTCAAAAATTAACCACAGTAAATGCTTTAATATTTTAAAAATCATTTATGTCACGTTATGTAGCCTTTATATAGGACACAGAGGGTTTCACTGTGTTTTGCCAACCTGTTTTGCCACTGGGGCTGAGGAGGGGCTTGAGAAGCAGAGACACCAACTTTAAAGAATAAGTGTACGAATTTACTATAGAGCAAAACAGCAAAGAATTAGAAAAGAAGCAGTGAATTATAAAAGGATAAACTTTGCACCTAATCATTTCCACAAAGATTGTCTGTCTATATTGATGAAGAGAGAGATACTCTCAAATTTGAACCAGCTACTGTTGAAGCAAAGCAAGGCTTTAAAAGGGTTAACCAAAGTATCTTGCTCTAAGAAAGCTAACCCCCCTTCATATCTAGGTTACTCAAGGAAATGTTGTTCTATTCCGTTCAGCAGACCTGGACCCACAGAAGAACATTAGGAACACTACACAAAGGGCCTAAAGGTAATAAATTAAGGCCAAGTAAGCTAGGGTAGACATTTGAATAGGTAAAGTAGGTCTGAAGCCAAGGCTTTCTCCAAGCTTCAGTGACTGGGACAAAGACAATGGGGAATTCAAAAGTACACCTGAGGAAGAGGAGAAATTCCAAGACCCCCGAGATGAAGTAACAGGATGTACCACCAAATTATTCCTCAAAATAAAGACCACGCCCCAAACTCTGCCTTAACTCCACCTGCTATGAATATTGTAATCTAATAATGTAATAGAATGAATATGTATGTAGAGATGTTGTAATCACTCTCAAGAGCTGTATAAATTACCTGTCTTTACACTGACCACTCGGAAGTTCTTTGTCCGGCGCGAGCTGGGGCTTCCCGCGATCGCTGATAAATACCTTGCTGTTTAAGGACATAAAATTCTGTCTCTAAGCAGTCTGTATCGGCCTTTTTGGGCTTACACCTGAGGCCTACTGCTCCCACAGCCCGGGCTGAAAAGAAAGACACATTCATAACACATTACCAACAATATGTCTTCCTAACAAGCATGGATGTTTACTCTTAAAGCATTACTAAGGTTTGTATAGAATCTTGGCTAATAGGTTGATATACAGCTAAATACAATACTAGACTAAATATAATATCAGGTTGGAAGGTTCACCTCTAGGCCAGCTCTGGCTCAGGGCCTGTTCTTCAGTCCCCAGCACATCGACTGAAAAATAAGTGGGAATTATTTGAATAAATTCCACCACTCTGTTCCTTGTGAAGTATTAAAAAGACAAGACAGAAGAAATACTTTTTACAGAATTCTGCAGCTGCAGAGTAAATTTTTTTTTCATAGGAATCCTCTGAAATATGACAATAACAGTGAAAGAAGTCAAATGAAACTAAAATTAAATAAAAAAGGAGGTATTTAAAATATATAATAAAACAACTATTACATTAATATGTATTATTTAATATTTGTCACACATTTAGTTAATTATTAACCTCATTTTTGTTCAGAGAGGTGTGCCAATGAAAGAAGTTTCGTAAGAAGTCAGGAATATTAATAAATAATAAATTATAATTAATAAATTATCAGGAAATTGAATAAGAAGGGAAAAGTAGGAATATTTAATGGTTTATAAAGAAAAAGAACCAAGAGAGATATATGATTCCAAGTTCTTGGTCATACTTGAATTAAATTTCTGACATATTCTACACAGAATTAGCCATGGGGATGGGAAATCCTCTGGCTGGTTAGGGTTGTTGTGTCCACCTGTAGCTGTTGTTTCTGCTTTGCCAGGGAAAATATTTTCAGAAAAGAGCTAAACAGAAACAGCAATCATTATTGTGTGAAGTGCTGCCTGTCTTCAAAACAAGGTAAAATGTTAGTCAGAAGTATAAAAAAGCAACAATACAAGCCATGTTAAATGGACTCTTACTGCTACATGCTAATATAAAACCTCTGTTGTATGTGTATAGACGAGGAGTAAAAATACTTTATAGTAAGTTTCCTCACATAGTATAAAGAAATATATTGCTATCTACTACAATTATATAATTACACAATTTCACCTCAGCAAATAAGCCACTCAGATATCTTGTCTTTTGGGTCTTAAATTAAAGAGACACAATCACTATCTGTAAGAATGATTTGTTTGACCCATTTTCAAATTCAGAGTTCTTCCTCTCAAATCACAGAGCAAAGTACCCAAATCATCTACTTTGAATCAGGTAGTAATAGCCTAGGCTTCAATCCCACACAATTTTCCTTCTATGCTTAAATCTGTAAATGTCAGTAGATAATTGAGCACACAGTCCATAAAGGTGGGAGTTTGTGGAAGGTTTAAACACTTCCCCAGTTAGCAACATAGACTATAAGTATTCTATACTTTTCTCTACTAAGTCATTTTGTAGTGTGTATTTGTTAATATTAACCAAAAAAAAATTACAGGAGAGTCCATTGATGGTAAAAAATTACATGGGAAACCTGCAGCCTATGACTTTTCCAGTTCACCTTGACACAGTGTCATGGGTTCACTTGTCCTGAAAAACTAAACACGGAATTTTCCCTTCCCCTGCCCCACTGTGTGTGGGGATGTTTGAATGGGCAGGCTGGGTTTGCCTTGGGTATTTGACTGACACAAAAGAACTGGCCAGCAGATTGACATTCCAGGCTGATGGCCTGGGGAGGGGCTTGGAGATTCTTTTCTTTGTTTTTTTTTTCCCTTTCCCAGAGTGGGGGAGAACAAGGCACAGTTCATTGTTGCAGGAACTGAAGGAACGTGTGCATTGGAAAAGCCGGTAGGTTGCTTTGTTCTCAGCCTGGCTGTGGTTTTTGTGCACCTCAGGGAAGGAAGGGGAAGTCCCAGGGCCAGCAGCAGACACGGTGAGTCCCTTTGGGAAGAACCCTTCTTTCTTCTTTTTCCCTGGAGAGGGGGAGGGAAGGGCTCCATTTGGGCCCCCCCAGCACACCCGGGGCACCCACGTGGTGACTGCCAGAGCCCAACAGCGCCCCCTGTCGGCCACCCCCGAGCACTGCAGGTTCTGCCCCTCCAGCAATCCCACAGCGCCCTCTGCTGACTGTGGTTGGAATTGCACCAAAAGCACAAACTGAACTGTTCACTTTTCATTGAAAGGGATTTTGGGGTATAGGGTTATTGTTCCATTGGGGTTTTGTTTTGTGTTCTTTTGTTGCTCTGCCAATACACATATGTCCTTTAATAAAGGGCTGTTATTTTTCCTTTCTCCACACTTTCTCAGTTGGAGCCTCTTAATTTCGGATTTATAATTGCTCAGAGAGAGGAATTTTGGCAATAACAAATGCAAGAGCTAGTAATAGCAGTTTGTGCTGAACAAAAAACCGGGAATCTCCATTGATTTCCCCCATTGAATACTTAATAAGTAGCAGTAGAACGTGTAAAATCTGGGGTTGCTTTGCTATCTTCTTCATTGGACTAACAGAACTGGATGGAAAGACTCATAATTGCTTCATTTTTTCAATATAAAAATTATGCTATGTAGTATTTACAGCTACTAGGAACTGATATTTCACCAATTAATACAATTTGTGCTCCCTACTTTTTATATTTCATCAGAGATTTAACTTGAAACCTGTATTAAATAAAAATTATAGGTTTACAGTAAATTTATTGTTACGGGCTTTGACTGATTCTTCAAGGAAAATAATTCTGTGGTATCTTACAATCTATTTAGATATATAGGTCCAGTTGCAGTAGTAACTATGGCATCTAAAGCCATCATCCTCTTAGTTAATTTCTTTTCTTTCAGCATGTATATTTTCAGCTGTCTCAAGGAAATAATCTATTTAAATCTATTTAAATTCTTCTTAAAGAAGAATTATGTCCTGGAAAATATTTTTGAGAAGTGAAACCAAGCTTATCCTAAAAAAGTGGTTAGAAGATTTCCTGTTGTTTACTACTAAGAGATGACCAGTAAAATTTTACTAATGGTTGGTAAAAAAAAAAAAAATGCTGTCAGAGCAAAGGTAGTGAACAATTTGGTCTGAAAAAAATGCTTCTAAATGGTAAATATGTCTACATAAGTGTCAGATCAGCCCCTGAAAAACAGCAAGTTTAAAAATTAACCTTCTTCTTCATAAATAATTTCAGATAACTTTTACCTTTTAAATTTTGCAGACAATTATATAATTCTGTAACTTTCACTTTGTTCTGTATTCTTATGTTTTTATGTGTTTTTTGTTCTGTAAACCCATAAATCTTTCACTGGAAAATAAGGGCACAAATCATTTTTATTTTGCATTTTTAGTGTACCTTGATAATTCACAGCATATTTTTCTAGCAACTGTGGGACACAATGCAAATTCAAAAAGAATCTTTCAAAATAAGGTCTATCTCTTTCATAAAAGTTCATTGCAAGCTCAGGAGCTATTTCCTACCAAATTAAGCATTTGGGAAACACAGTACCATCTAGACAATTATCATCAAGTACTATTTAAAAAACTTATTTAGAGATGTTTGAATAGAATATTGAGAGGTAGACCACCACAATGTGAAGGACATGATAATCATATTATCATCATTCTAACTTCATCTCTTACCTGACCTCTTTTTGGATTCTAATTATTAAAAAAATAATTGGATCTGCCAGGGGTTTTCCAAGCAAACAGTTTTCTGTCAGAAAATGCTGATTAATTGAAATCAAAAGCTTTTTCAAGAAAGGAAAATTTTTAACTATATTGACATTGGAAGAGATATCATAGAATGGTTTGGGCTTGAAGGGACAACAAAATCTTCCTAGTTCCAACCCCTCAGTTGTCTGCCCGTAGCTCTTTGTAGCTCAAGTGCTGGAAGTCTAACACTGAAAAGCTGGTAGAAGAGATATGAAAGCCCCTACTACCATGAGATATAAATATTTAGATACCTTCTTTTGTTTTGTTTGAGCTTGGTGGCAATCTTGGGGCAGCTTACGCTTCATCAGTTGTTAGGCAGAATCAGGAAACATGATCAGCAATTAGGGGAGAAAAGACGCTCAACAGAAGATATCAACTCAGCAGTAATGGTAATAAATAAAGAATCAAAAGCTACAGTGTTTTGATTGTCTTGAACTACAGCAAAATCTCATGTGAAAGGAAACCTTTAAGAGACAAATAATCCAAATACAGAAAGAACATTTTACTCAAAGAAACATTGATCAATAAGGAAGTCTTCTAGTACTTACAATATTAGTTCTACAGATCACAGCTCTTCTTTTAAATAAACACTGAAGCTGACTGGAGGGTGATTATAAACCCCATTCAAGGCAAAAAAAAAAAAGGATATTTATGGAAAAATGTAAGTAACTAGTTCTGATCACGCAACATATTCTGATTAATTTGTCAGTTTTAAAGAATTTGTAGAAATACATTATTCAGTATAACCTTGTATTAATTGCAATGCTTTTTTTTTCCATCAGAGAGTCGTGCAGTCATCTTCACTGTTTACTAAAAGAATTCTCACAGTTTTGCTTGTGCTACTGATTTACAAAGCAGCAGTAATAAAAATTGTCTTCTTGCTTTTGTGGAGAGAATTGGAAAAAAAATAAAATCTATCATTTTCAATTGGTGTCTAAGACTTATAATGCAGACTTTAAAATTTAAATACATTATTCTCAATTTTTTTATATCCTCAGCTTACTTGGAAACAAGAATTTCATGGCCTTCATTTTCCCACTATGATTTTCAATTGCCAGTCTAGAAAGACAGTACAGAGTACATTAAGAGCATTTGCATGAGAGGTTAATCTTTAACAAAAAAACTTGCTACTATTTAAGCAATACAGCGTTCAAAAATTCTTAAGGGGTAGTTTTAAATTCTTGTATATTTCTACTTATAAGTTCCATACTAAAAAAACCAAATAAGATGGCAGCTAAACATAGGCAATTTTATATCTAGATCAATGCTTGTGCTTCCTTTTTTGTTGAAAGGTTCTCCCTGGAACCTCAAGCCCAACACCTAAGCTCTGAGTGAGTCTCAGCAATTAACCCAAAACAAATTTTTGCTTTTCCTCTACCCTTCTTGTTTGTAGGGATAGCAGCTTTCTCCTCTCAGATCTTTTTTTAATCAGTAGTAATAAGTGACTAAGGAAAACAAAACATTTTGTGTGTAAAATAAAGCACAAGAAATAAAAATGAACAAACAGTAATTTCTTAAAATTTTTAAAATCTGTAACTGTGGTAAAAAAGCTTTATTGGGCCTATGTGGTCCTAACTAATATTTGCACGGTTAAAATATTATCAGTTTTTCACTAGAGATTTTATCGTGATGGGAGGGGGGAAGGAAAAAGATAAAAAAGAAGCATTTTACCCTTTCTTCTCCCCCCCCCCCCAAAAAAAAGGAAATAAAAAAACACCCACCAAACAAAG
>VXAY01006532.1:43936-70583 GCA_013399855.1 Oxyruncus cristatus
ACCCCATGCACACTTCTTTGTTTTTCTAAACCCTGAGAAACTTAAATGAGGTTGAACTTTTGTAAGTGTTTCTAAGTCAGTCATGGCATGTACCCATTCATACAGTCGGGCTAAAGAGAAAAAGGATTAGTGATTCACAGTTTCTGTCCCCCCCCTCCACCTCCATTTCCTACACCTTGCTAGGACACCAGGGCTGTTGGAAGAATTCCGTGTATGTTTGAATCTTGCTGAGTGTAATTACACCTCTTTAGGGAACAGTGTTGAGATTTGCCTTTCCTTTCCTTTTTCCTTCTTAACGTCCACACCTCACACAGCCTAGGAAAACAGCAGGAGCAGGAACTATGTGGCTTCAAAATTTATGCATATGACACCTCTCACTGGAACAGTAGAAAACAAAATGGTTTCATAAAAAAATTGAAATGAGCTATGGTGACACTGCAGAGCTCTGGTAGTAAATCTAGCTGTTAATATTACAGTGGTACACCACATGCTGCTTGAGTCTTGTGGAATTCTAGCCCTCAGCAGTAGTTTAACTGTGATTACACACAATTTGACACAAACTGGTTAATGCTTGCAGAGCTTGAGACTTAACATCAAAGCCCAGAGAAGCAGAACAAGCTGGAGCTGCTGTGGAATTAGTGGATAAAGCACTGCAAGGCTGGTTTACAATTAGTGGATGGAGAGTGTGATCCTGACATGTGGTAAAGTTATGATTTAAAAAAAATAAGAATTTTATTTGGTTCTAATCAAATCCCTTCCTGATCAAAATTGTCAGGATAAATGTCTTGTCAGAAAGCATTTTGCCTCTCTCTCTCTCTCTTTTCCGCTTCTGTTTTCTTGAAACAGCAATTTCAGAACTTCTAAGTGGGGGTGGAGAGGGAGAGTAGATCATTAAAGCAAATTCCTTAGCAGTAACCAGCCTTAAGAAAATTTGTATTAATGTTGTTTATATTATTTCAAATTGAAAGTCAAAGAGTGAACACAGCATTACACTCCCTTCAGAGCCATCCATGCCTTTCAAAAAAGTAACATAATTTCTTTTCTCCAAAAGAATGTTATGTTTTCCTCCCTTAGTAATATGCCTACCCATTTTTTCCTACTCTGTAACTCACTTACTTTAACCACTAAGTCTTTTAACCCGATAAACTGTCCAGTTACTTGGTTCTTACTGTTGCAGATTTAGATTGGATCAAGGAAAGCTCTAATTATGATAAGGGTTTTCCCTGCTAACACTTTGTAGCTTTCAGCTCAAAGTCAGAAGCTTATATCAGTTGTAGTATTAAAGTCAAAGAGCAGAAAAGAACCTTGAAATGTCATCTAGCCAGTGGTCTTGCCACAGAACAAGGACAGCAAAAGTCCAGTGTCATTCCTGACAGGCTATCTCTCCCCTCCTAAAAAACTTTCAGCAATGAAGATTCAATAGCACCCACAGGTAAATATTGCAGTGCTTAGCAGTCCTATCTATTAGTACATTTTTCCTAATGTCTAACCTAAAATCTCCCTTGATGGAATTCAACCCAATTACTTCTTGTTTTATCTACACTGGACATGGAGAACTGATTATTTTCTCTCTCTTTGAAGAAAGCTTTTACAATTTTTAAGGCTCTTATCGGGGCTGTCTTCAATTGCTTCTGTTGCAAACTGAAAATCTTCAATTAATTCACTCTTCTAGAATTAGATCTGTAACTGCTGTTGACCTCCTCCTGGACTGTTGTCAGCAGATCAATGTGTTGCTGATCAGCACTGAAGAACAATCCTTTAAAACTGTACTGTTTGATGTCACCCCCAACAATACAGTACACAGGTCTTTTACTAAAATTCCGCTTCACTGGGGGAAATAAAGGTGTAACAGGTCTTAAAGAAACATATTGCTACATTGGTGATTTGGAAAGGAACTTTTTCTTTCCAGTTATAGTTTATCAGTATTCAGACGTTAAAAACCAAAACAAGCTATTTTCAAAGCTTTATAAATGCTTTTGTTATTACCTAAATTAAAATAGGTTGAACAACTGATTTCATTTTCCTTGATGATACACATTTTCCAGTTGTTACCTCATTGAGGAGGTTCATACCACAATTTCTCTTGAAAAGACTTCTCATATAACCTGCTGTTTGTACTACAAAAGGTAAAGCTCTGCAGTAAACATCATTGATTTTAAATCATTCAGTAATTGTGTTTTCCATCACAGTTTAAAGCCTAAAAGTTGTTGAATTCTTTCCAGATAGCAACACTGAATCTAAACTGCAATGTTACAAGATCCTTTTAGTGTGAAAGGTAATCAAAGAATATAGAAATTAGCTGCCACAATCAAAGAGGAACAGAGAAGAAAGACAGTACAGTTGTTCCATTTGGAAAAATCTGCCTCCATGTCAGAGGAAGCAAGCTACAAACTTGGGAAGAGAGGCTGGAAAGCTGCCTGGTGGAAAAGTACCCGGGTGCGCTGGTTGACAGCAGCTGAACATGAGCTAGCACTGAGCCCAGGCAGCCAAGGAGGCCAGTGGCATCCTGGTTTGTCTCAGAAATAGTGTTCAGTTCTGGGCTCCTCACCATGAGAAAGACTTCGAGGTGCTGGAACATGTCCAGAGAAGGGCAATGGTGCTGAGGAAGGGTCTGGAACACAGGTCTTATGAGGAGCAGCTGAGGCAGCTGGGAGGGTTTACCTGGAGAAAAGGAGGCTGAGAAGAGACCTTATGGCTCTCTACACCTGCCTGAAAGGAGCTCATAGCCAGATGGGGGTTAGTCTCTTCTCCCAGGTGACAGAGTAGTCTCCCAGGTAAGTGACAGAATGAGAGGAAATGGCCTCCATTTGCACCAGAGCAGGCTTAGATTGGATGTTGGGAATAATTTCTTCACCCAAATGGTTGTCAAGCACTGGAACAGGCTGCCCATGAAAGTGGTGGAGTCATCATCCCTGGAGCTGTTTAAACAGCATGTAGATGTGGCACTTAGGGACATGGTTTAGTGATGAACTTGTCAGTGCCTGGTTAGTGGTTTGACTCCATAATTATAAAAGTCTTTAATTCTATGATTTTATGATTCTAATGCATACAAACAACTTCAAAGGCAGGTGTCAAGGATATTTTCAAAACTCACCTGGACCCGATTCTGAGCAACCTGCTCCAGGTGAACCTGCTTTAGCAGAGCAGTTGGACTAGATAATATCCAGCGGTCCCTTCATGTCTCAACCATTCTGTGATACTGTGATTTGTTCTAAAATTTTACTTGGGAGCCTTCTTTCTTGCTATGTTTTCTTCTAGATCAAAGCTCTCGTAATAAAAATTTTCCTGAACCTAACAACTTCCCCTAATCCATTCTGCTTTCCCCAAGAACAGATATTGAAATCAGGGAAAGTTTTCATTAACTGGCAGGATGAGCCATGAAAGTCCCCGCCACCCTGACCAGTGTTGGTAGAAAGGGAGAAAGGTTCTGCAGCAACATGACGAGCATCTCCTTCCTCCCTGCCTCCCAAAGTGCTCTCTCAACATAACATACAGTGTTTTTGAAACTGGCTACTTCAGCTAGTATCAATGGTGCATTCCTGAAGACAAAAAAAGAATAAGAAATCACCTCCAGACAGGACTCAAGCCCCAGGAAAATTGAGTCAGACACTTCATCTACTGGGCTATGAAGGGGTTGGTTAGATTTATTCAAATTCATGTCTTCTTCAGAATTGATGGGGGAAGGGAAGAAGATAAAAGGAAGAGAAGAATATCACTTGTAATAAAATAATAGAAAAAAGACAGGTGCATCGTTCTCCTTGGTCATATAACTCAGTTCCCTTAAGCTTTGTGTGTGATGTCACTGTGGTGTGGAATGAAATATGTGGCTTACCCCACTAATCCTCGTTACTTGGAAAGCAGCATAAATTGAATACAGCTAGGACTACACTGCTGTGCAGCAAGAAATACACTGCCTGGTTTCCTTGGTGATTTCTTCCATGTCAGCAACAGAATATTTCTTAATTAAATTAACATTAAAAAAGGATTACTTTTGTCATTCCTCATCAGCAAAAGGCAAAGTGCACCAATATGAAGAGAACTATTCTTAAATTATGAATACCTCCCCAAGAAAAGAATTTTGTTTCAAAAATACTGTTGCTGGAGTTTATAAAACATATATATCAATATCTGAAAGATCTGTTACATTATTTAATAAGGAAACATCTGACAAAATCAGTTAATTGTTAAAGCATAATACTATGCAAATGTATGAGAAAATATTCCATCTCATTATCTTCATGTTAATAATGTACTTTAGCTAGTGTCAATTGGCTGCTGCATTAATTTTTAGAAATCAACTACTTATTCATAGATTAAAAACTAGATATCATTGAAGAACGCACAGCTTTTTAGCTTCAGGCAAACTCTTTTCATTTTAATGACTTTAAAATGTTACTTTTAGCAATTCATATTACAGCCTATAGAGAAACTGTAGCTTAATGACATCATAATAAGATTAATTATCTTTTTGAAACATCTGCAAATAGATTCATGCAGATATGTTTTAAAATATCACAAATTTTGTCACAAAGTACCTCTGAAAGTGATGTGCTTCACCTAAGGATTTTCAGGAAATTAATAGGCACTCCAGGGCTAAAACTTCTTTCTAGATAAACATCAGTGAATTATTTCATTCAAAATGGATCCCTCCTGACACAAACAGATCTATGTAGAATTCTGTCAGGGAGAATGTTGTAAAAATATTTCTCCTTGTTTTGACTGAAACAAGATTAATAAAAAAGAATCACCAAAATAAAACAAAGTTGATTTATCAATAACCGTTTTTTTAATTATTTTTCATTCACATTCTCAGACACTGGAGATGGGAACAATGTTTGATAGCTGTTGTCTCTTGTGAAAAATACTATCCTCAGTTTTCCAGAGCCACTGTATATAAGGAATTGAAGGATTTAAGTTCACTGTCTGCATCTGTTAAACCTAACAAACATTTCCTTTCTCTTCTTATGCAGTTACTCAGGAGACACACTCTGAATCACAGATATAGAAAGGAAAAAAAAAATTAAATTATTAAACACTTTAAATTGATGGATTCAATGTAATACTAAAGATGTAGGGAAAAAAAGTAGAAAATCCCTTCCTGATTAAGTCATATCTTCTTACTTTTAGCAGAAATCTAGGTCAGATATGATTACGCATCTTTCAGGAAGCAGCTGCTGCAAACACCCCAAAAGAAAACTATGCTTTGAAAAAGAAGCAAAACCTGACTTTGAAATAGAACCTTTTGGAAACAGAATGCATAATAACATTTGTTCTTTCTTACCTCATCACTTGAAATTGTCGTTTCAACACCAGATTTTTGACATTCACATTGGACACTGTCATCTCAATTTAAAATATCATTATGATTGAGCACTGTGACTTTTGGAGAACACGTTTCAAATATATTTTAAAAATTTAATTTTGGTATCTCAAGCAGAATTTCCAGAAAAAAAGGATTGAAAATTTCTTTTCAATATTTGAAGTTGTTCCACAAGCATTAATACTCAATTTTTGAAGTATTTTGAACAACATCTAAATTAAAGTTTTGCTTCTCATCCATTGTAATGGCATTGGAAACATCTGAATTTTATTCTTTCCTTTCCCTTTGTACCAGAAGACACTTTCTGACTCCAGCTTACAGGAAGATGAAAGTGAGATTTCTTAATTACTGAAGAATTTCTTTTCTTATAGAATACAAAACCCAGAAATATGAAAAAGGATGCCACTTTATTTAATTGTTAATAATGTAAAATAAACTAAAAATGCATATTATTTCTAATATCTCAGAATAAAAATATCTCTGTTGCTCTGAGCACCTTTTTTTCCCCCTGTTAGTGCAATCAGTTTTAATTGTACCTTCTATAGAATGAGGCAACCCCTATACCTTGAATAAAATCAGAGAGATTTTATACTCAAGGTGGCAGCCACATGATGTTCAGGCCAGTTTACAAAACTGGCACAGTTTATATATAGTCATAGGCTTGCTTCACAAACTTCTTCCCTTTGTGGTCATATATTTAATTTCCCTGTAATACGTCTCTACTTCAGCAAATTGGGGCATGCATTGCAAATAAGAATAGACGTTTAAATTCAAAATAAAAATATGGTGAACTAATCCAGGTAATATGTAACTATTGATACTTCTGTCAATTTGTTTTATTTGTCCTGGGATTCCTGGTGAGATAGTTGAATACAAGGAGGATAGAAGGTAGGTTAATCTCAATATTTATTCCCCCTAAGAATTCATGCTTTCCTCTACTTTCCAAAGGATGAAGAGTGTCATTTTAAGCATCAACTAATTCAGAGTTCTTGACTATAAAGAAATCAAAGAAAACAAAACAACAGCTAAACCCCAAAGCAAAGGAATATCTTGTTCTATAAGCATGTACAACACCATACATTGCATATAATTCCAGTGAAGTGCTGCAATTTGTTAGGTACCTCCATTCGACTAAAAGGGGCAATTACATTCCCATTAATGGAGGAAGAGGTTTGAGATTAAAGAAATAAAGTTTGAGACAGGAAAGGCTGGGTAAAGGAGATCAAGCTTGTTACAACGAGAATGAAATAAATCAGCCTGTAGCTGACACATCTGCAGTTAAGGCTGATACTCTTTTCATGGACAGGACTGTCATGGGTTCAGGTGGCTGGGGTTTTGGTAGTAGGAGGCTATAAGGTAGTTTCAGTTAGAAGTTGCTAGAAGTTTCACTGTCCTATGAAGAGCCAAAGATAGCTCCAGGATGAACTTTCTATTGCTGGCCAAGACTGAGCCAATGGAAACACTCTTCTGGGATGACAAAGTGTTGCAGAAGAAATTCCAGCCCGGAGACGAGCAGAGGAGAACATGGGATAACAACATAGACACCAAGGTCAGTGCAGCAGGAGGGGGAGAGCCCCCCACCTCCCCTGGGAGCAGGAGAAGGACTGAGAACCGAGGCCCTGCAGCCTCTGGAAGACCACTGAGGTGCAGAGACCCCCCCTGCAGCTCATGGAAGCTCATGCTGAAACTGGTGGTTACGTGGAGGAAGCTGTGACCCTGTGGGAGATCCAAGATGGAATGAAGTCCTGCTGGAGACCTGTGGCTCATGGCAGGTGGAGAGAAAACCCAGGCTGGAGCAAGTTTTGCCAGGTAGGACTCGTGGCCTACCACGAGGAGGACCCACATCTGTACAACTCAGCCCATGAAGGGCTGCACCCCTTGAAGGAGTGACCCACAGAGAGAGATCCATCAAAGACTGTCTCCCATGGGAAGGGACCTCACGGAAGCAGGGGAAGGACTCAGAGCCATGACCCCCCTGTAACTGTGGTGAAGGCCACGGTGAGCAGGCTGTCCCCCTGCAGCCCATGGAAGGGCCATTGGGGTGCAGAGACCCCCTGCACCCCCATGGAGAAGTGACCCATAGCACAGCAGATTGAGAGGAGCTGCTGTCCAGAAGATGGACTCACTTTAACAGTGGCAGAAGCAACAACTGTCTATAGTCCCCCTCTTCCCCATCCCTCTGCACTGCTGGGGAGGAGGAGGGAGAACATGGAGGAACAAGGTGGGGGAGAGGGTGTTGTGTTTTAAGACTGTTCTATTCTTTTGCTCTTTAGCTCTTACTCTTTTAGCAATGAATTCAGCTTTTAGTTTGTTAATAATACATTTAAGTTCTACCCCCACTTTGAGTCTGCTTTGCCCGTGAAAATTAGTTAGTAAGCAAGTCTTCCAGTTCTTATCTCTACTCAGGAATTCTTTGACTGGGTTTTTCTCTCCTCTGTAGAGCTGCAAAGGGAGGGGAATATAGCAGCTTTTGGTGAGTATTTGAAATTCAGCCAGGGTTAAAACCACTACAATCACTCAGATTAGGACAGTGGTATTCAGCTCTGGCAATACCTGTACAAAGTAAAGCTATATTTTAATTTCTACTGCTCATATACAATGCTTAAGAATTACATTATACTGAAGATAAAGTATGTGAATAAACTTGTCTCATTAGAATTTTTTTTTTGTCTTTTAATGGTAATACTTGACAGGGAGGAGGCAAACTACCACTCAACCTAGAAATCACCTCTGGATCAATTCAGCTTTGACTGGCATCTCAGACAATTCTAAATTTACTGAGAAAACCTGGAAACATGTCTCAGCTGGATAAAGTTCAACCTCAAAAAGGGAGGAAAAATAATTCCAAAGAGCATTCAATCTAAACAACAAAACTGAATCAGGTACAGGTGATAAAATTACACAGAAAACGTAAAACAGTAGGGTCTGACTAGAGAAATTCCAGGAGGCAGTTTAATCAGGCAGTCACAGAGCATTTAGGAGCAGAACCAGAGTAAAGTGGGACCCCATGTGATAACATTTAACAGCAAGAGCCTTTCTGAAAATGCAGTCCAAGGAAATAGTTCAGGAAAATTCAGTGGTAATGATAACAAAAATAATGCTGCAGATAAAAGAGAAGATGAATGCTTCGAAAATTATGCAAGCTGCTCTTGAAATGTGAGAGAGAAAATAATAGTATTCATAAGATATCATATAGTGTGAGGCCAAAGGAGAAAAGGTAGGAAGGAATGTCAGAAAGCAATACTTGTATTGAATCCTAGATGCTTCAACTAGAGATCAAATCAGTTACTTTTCATTTTGGTATGTGAAGTCTTAAGAAGAGAGCACATTACTGAGAAATCAAATAGGAAAACTTGAAAATTTGAATCTCAAAACACAGCTGAGCACTTCAGTTCCTGTACTGTGCTAAAGAAGATGGAAGCTCCTTGAAAGACAATTTACAAAACCTATCTAAAGGAAGGTGTATCTGAACTCACCCATCCTCTTAATATTAAAAAATAGTCTCATCCACAATCTAGAGCCCACTCCTAAATAGAAATATCATATAGGCACATTTGAAAACACCATGAGAATTATGAAGTTGTTTTCCTTTTGTGTTTATGGGGGATTTTGTTTGGGTTTTTTGCTTGGTTGGTTGGTTTGGGGTTTTATTGTTCTGAGTTTGTTTTGGGGTAGGTTTTTTTGTCTGAGTTGCGTTGGGTTGGGGTTTTTTGTGGAAGAAGGACACAAAATATAGGAGTAATGATTGTTTTCTTCTTCATCGTCGTATGGATTCCCAAAACTCATCTTTAGCTCTGCATTTAAAAGGAAATTCCATCTCTCGGAAACACACTTGGACAATATTTTATTAACACTGCAAGATTTTTCTCTGTGGACGCCATTGCAAGTGAATATTCCAGCCTTCAGGTTCAAGGCTGGAACGTTTGTGCAAAAATTTGGTTTATAGCACAGTGGCTTTTTCCGTAATGCCATCATCCTCTCAACTAGTTTTCACTAGCTCACTTTTCTGAGGGATTTTTAAGGAGGAGCCCTAGAGATAACTAATCTCATGCACTAACGAGCAGTTACTAATAAGCAGGAGAGGGAGGGTAGCCTTTACTTTAAACCTGAGCTGACAAGCTGGCTGACAGCATAGCTCCAGTGATTGCTTGCTCTCTGTTCACCACTCACTTGCTCTTCTCTACTTCAGACACAGCAGTATCAGACCTGGAAAGGTTGGTGTAAGTGTGGTTCCATGTTTTCTTCCCTGTGTTTGATTGGGTAGATAAACCAATATAACGTTGTGATTCTGGGATACCACGAGTGAAATCAGTTCCAAGAGATATCCTTAGATAGTCTGCAGGTCCTTGGAAATTTCTGCCTCTCTTTCAGCCTGCACTGTTCTTGAAATAATAATTTCAGGGAAGGTAAGTCAACTTTGAAAGTCTGGAGTAACAAGATTAATCACGTGTGGCAGGTTGACCTTGGCTGGCTGCCAGCAGGCTGCCAAAACACTCCCTTCCTCCACCTCTACAGGACTTGAGGAGAAAACAAGGTAGAAAAGCTTACAGGTTGAGGAGAAGACAAGGAATCAGTCACAGGCGAAACAGACTTGACCTGGCAAAATTAATTAGCAAGTTGAGTAGGATGGTGAGAAGCAAAGAGAAAAAATAAAGCACCTTTATCCCAGGCTCAGGCTCAACTTTGTGCCTTTGTTCCCAATTCTCCTACCTGCCCTGATCTGAGTAATGCAGAGGGGTGGGGAATGGGTCTGCTCAGTCTCTAACAGGTCCTCTCTGCTGGTTCTTCCTCCTCACACATTTCCCCAGTTCCAGCCTGGGACCCTTGATGAGAGGAACAATCCTTCAGGAACAGACTACTCAGTGTGGGTTCTCCCCAGGCTGCATTTCTGCCAGAAGCCCTGCTGCAATTTGTACATATTACCGCTCAACCCTTCACCACAATTACAGTAAGAATTCCATCCCGAATAATTCTGTTCTCCAGCAAAGTTCAGTCCATGTTTTGCCTGTTAACTCTAAAAATTACTGTTCTTTTCTGCAGTTCCTTAAAATTCCTGTATTGGACACCAAGGGCTCACCAAGCTACTCTATCAGTCTACCTGGTCAGCAGGAGAAGAGGAAGAAATATAAAAAAAAAGGTCATGGGTTAAAATCAGGACAGGAAAATCACTCAGCAAGTATCATAATGGGAGAAACAGACTCAACAAGAGAAATAAATTTCAATTTGTTGCCAATTAGACAAAGTAGGATAATGAAAAATAAGAAGAAATCTAAAAATACCTTCCTTTCATCCCTCCTTTTTTTCCAGGTTCAGCTTCACCCCCAACTCTTCTATTTCTTTACCACTGAGCTGTGCAGGAGTATGGGAAACAGGACTTTCAGTGCGTTCATAACACTTTGCCTCCGATGCTTCATCCTCCTCACACTCTTCCCCTGTTTCAGCTCAGTCACTTCCAGGGGACAAAATCTTCAAGAACTTCTCCAGCGTGGTCCTTTCTGTGGACTGCAGTTCTTCACACACTCCTCCAGCAGCACAGGTCCCTTCTACGAGGCACAGTCCTTTGGGAACAGATGGCTTCAGTGTGGGAATCTTTGATGGACTGCAGCTCCTGCAAGCAAACCTGCTCCAGCATGGGCTTCCATCTCCATAGGACCACAGATCCCGCCGGGAGCCTGTTCCAGCATGAGCTCTCCAGAGGGTCATAGCCTTCCTCTGGGAATCCATGCTCTGGCACAGGGTCCTCCTCCAGCTGCAGTGGATATCTGCTCCACCATGGATCCACACGGGATGCAGGGGGACACCCTCCTCACCATGGCGTCCTCCTCCTCCTTCTTCATCGACCTTGGTGTCTGCTGGGGTGTTTTTCTCACGTTTCTCTCACAGCTCTCTCACACAGCTGCCATGAAGCATTTCTTGACCCTTCTGAAATACGTTATCACACAAGAACCAACAGCTTTGATAGGCTCGGCTGCGTTCTTCAGTAGGTCCGTTAGAGCCTGACAGGGATGAGACACTCGTGTTTTCTCATGGAGACCAACCCTGCAGCACCCCACCAATACATGAAAACCTTACCCATTAAACTAAATACACCACATAAAGTTATTGTGCCAAACCTCAGGACTGTTACAGTAAATATTATGGAAGTACCATTCCATTAGCACTCATGGAAGTCATCCAGGCAAATTTTTCAGACACCTGTGAAAGAGCAAGATTCTTTTGTGAAATGGTTCATAATGCAAATTTGCATATTGTGGATTCATAATACCAAATACAATTTTAAAATTCACAAAATGCATTGCAAAAATATTTAAATTTTATATTTTAAGTGAAACTATTGATCAGTTAATGACCTTATCACTAAACATAGTGTTTAATTGTTTTGAAATGGCAGCAGTACAGCAAGTTCTTCAAAAATCAATCCAATTGATTTCTATTTGTACTGATGCACAGTTTTACATTAATTAAGTTCCTCTTATCAAGTAGATTATATGTATGATTCAGTCCAAATTTTCTTTCTTAGTTCCTCAACCTTATACAAATATTCCAATAGCACCAGCCTTTTTTATGAACCTATCAAAAGTTTCTGTTAAACATCTCTTCAAAATAAAATCAGGATTGTTAAAAAAAAACTACAGGAACTCAAATTTGGCAAATTCAGGAAATTTGGACTCAGAATTTACAGCTTAAGTAATTTTGAAACGCTTGTTTTTGATCTTATATCCTCCATATATGTATATATATGTACATATATACATACACTTGTTATATATATATTTTAATATTTAGGTGTTCTAAGTACAATTAAGCAATATGGGGTATACTGTACATACATATACCTTACATAAATACATATATCTGCAGCTTTTATAGATCTACAAAGACAGACATAAATACTCCATACAGACAGGAAGGTATAAACCCTGCATATAGTGTCTATATTACATAATTGTACTGTGAACATAACATTTCAATATATTTGGAATTTCTAGGACTTAAAAATAAGTTTGGGGGGAAAAAAAAGAAAGAACAACATTCTTTGGAATAGAGCAAGCTTATTTCAAACATATAAGCCAAGGAGAATCTCTTGCTTCTCGTGACAGATAAGTAGCAGTCCTGTCAGTTCTCATAAAAGTATGACAGCTTTGGTTCAAACCATATTTCCACAGCAGTCAAAATAAGCATGATAAATCAGCCAACCTGGTCCAAATCAACCATTTTTCACATATGTTAGAGAATGGAGGAATCCTGTTCCCCAGAAGATTTCCACCTCAGGCTTCATCATATTGTTTAGGGGCCTGCTCTTTGAAATTCGGAAACCAAAAGAGACACAGGCAGTATGTGTAGACCAAACCATCATTAGGCTACTTGCCTTGCGGTATGTAGTATTTTAGTGCAACTGAAGCATGTGTGGTAACAGAGCATCCAGGAGCCAAAGTTTCTTCAGACACATGAAAGGGTAGAGAGAGGCGAAGGTAAAATCTTGGAAGGTGTTAGATAACAGCTGTAGGTCAGCCTGTCATGGATCTTCAGCTGGGATAAGGTAGAAATGGTGGATAGATTTTGAAGCGAGTTGCACGGTCCAACAAAGGCTGGTTAAATATCATAGATTACTGTGATATCATTAGGATATGACATTATACTTTGAATATAGACCTTGTAATAGGTGATTTAGACATTGGAAATACCACAAGCTGAATACAGAGTGACTGTAAGACTGTGCATTCCCTGTTAATTGCAATGCTGACAGAACTCACATTATCTCTTTGAAATCCTGATTGACAGCAAATATTCCCCTTTGGGTTTACAGACGCTGTTCTTAATATGATTAAGGCTGCAGGAACTGTCTCCTACACTTGTCAGAGATTAGTAAAAGAAACTGACCTTTCCTGGGTAGTTTCCCTCTCTCTCAAATATACATGGAAAGGTAACTAAATAGGGAAATCCATAGAACTTGAAATATGTAAATAAATTGTGTAATATTAAAGCAGGTACAAATGGAATGTTCAGGAAAGCTTCATCCTCTGAATCCGATTTTCCTGCATTGCAGGTACATTGCCTTATGTCCCCTTTGACATCCCAATACACATGACAAATTCACAGAGTTAGAAAACTCCTGCACACTGTAAATGCTGAATGGAAAATTCTATCTGGCTTTGCTTGGTTTGTCTTGACTGTGCTCAAGTGGTCTTATCAAACCATATAGCATGCTAGCAAGCTTTTAACAACACGTGGTGGTAAAGCTGGTGCTGTTTTTGACAAATGGTCTGAGGCCATTCCTGAATATAACACGACAAGGCTTTGGAGATGAGTGCAACCAGTGATGGCAGGAATAAAATAATAAGTGTTGCTGTACAAACATCCTACACACACACACACACACACACCCCTACCTGATATTTTGCACATAACATGAAGATAATGTGAAAAATGCACTTCCCTGAGATGGAATGATAAATAAATAAATCAGTATTATCATCTCAACGTGTTTAAGATGGCTAAATATTGGTCTTCTATTTTCAGACACTGCTTTTTATTGGACCATTTCATGTATTTCTATAGCTGTACTTTCTTCCTGAAGTGATTGCTAGCACTTAGAGATTTACCAGAAGTAACTGTACTAAAAGCCAGGCAAGATTTTCTCGCATGAAAGAAAAAAGTTTAGGATATAATCCCTAACTAACTACTATTTTGGTGGATATAACTATAGCTTTGACCATTCTGGTAATTAACATTAAGAAACATTTAAAGTCCATAGCTATAATCCTATATTGCTACCTCTTCTTTACAAATCAATGCTATCACTCTCTATGAAATTGATAGAATTGCTCTTACTCCTATTCCTATCAGTATCCATGTGAGAAGCTTAAAAAAAGAAAAAATTTCATATGATACAGCAAACATTTTATCAACAAGGCTGAAGGAACTAGAGTATTTCTTAAAGCTTAGGATGTCCTTAGTGAACTGGGCTTAGAGACCTGGGGAGGACCTTATATGTGAATCACCATTTGAAAATTAAAAGAAAGTGTTTATTCACATGCAATATTAAAGTGACTTAAGCAATTTACAGATCTTTCCTTCCCTTGCTGATTTTCTCCTCTGAAAAAATGTTTTGAAGATGACAGGCACTGGCAAAAAGATAGCAGAAAGTAAAATATCCCAAGTAAATATTCTTTGCTTCTGGGACTCTATTTACAATTTTTGTTATGTTCAAAAGACTTGACAATGTTTTGTCAAAAAATCTTTCAGTCCTACATCTTAAGAAAGTCAGTGGCAATACTGTAGCTGTCTCTAATGCAGCATTTTGAAAATTCTTCTCCAAATAAACAGCATTTATTATATTCTTTAAAGAGGAACTAAACCGTACAAATATTCTGATCCAGCATTCCCTTCTGCTATTAAAACACTGACGAAGGGAATACATTTTCAAAAGTGCTAAAGGGTTGAGTTCAAGAATTAGTCATCACCAGATCCTTGAAGAAGAATTGTTTTTGGTTTATGTCTATTAGCAACTATTATCTGACCATTTCTCTTGATCAGTTCTACTCGTGCTCCCCTGACTCATGTTAAGTTCCTACACACACAACTGCCCCTGAAAAATTAGCTCTGACAAACTATTTTTGGTGAGAAGTTAAGACATAATGTTATTTCTTAAAATGCCCACAAGTGACTGTATTGTTTTCCTTTAAAATTTCATAAGACTCAAATGTCTTCTAAAAAATAGAATTCAATGTACTTTTTAACATTTTCAGTATTTAAACAAAATATTTTGCAAAGCTTACACCTTCTACAGCTAGGGCCAGGGGCCTTGTAGGACATAGTATCATCACCTCCTCCTGGTCCAGCCCTTCCACTGCCCAGGCCCTCCTTGGGCACCAGTCACCCCGTGACAGTTTCCCTCTGGGACTATATGCATTTGGAGGAGGGTGTTGGGTTTAAAGGAGATATGGAAGAAGATCTTTACCCCTCTGCTGCTTTCATCCCCCTGCTCTCCCACCTCCTGCCCCATACTCTGCACCAAAACTGCTCTCTTTCCACAGCAGAGAACGTTCCATCAATGTATTCTGCTACAACAGACAGAATTTGCTGTGTAGGCAAGTATCAAAGCAAGAGGCAGATATCACCATGCTATAGGTGTCTGAAATTTTCTGTATCATGTCTTTAGATTTGCTTAGCCACCACGTGTTTCTAATGCTGACTTTGAAAGAAAAAGAATACATTTTAAAAGGTTTTTTTATGAAAAAAAAAAATAAAAAAGTAGTTATATGCTGTACTAGTCTGAAAAGCTTCTAAAATTTTTATTGTAGCTCTCCTCTCTCCCCTGTAAGCACGCACAGTTTAGATATTCACTGTCAGATTATTTTAAACCATGAAAGACAAGTTAAAAACATATTTTCAAATGAAGTGCTAAAGAAAATATGTACGAAACACCAACTTTATTATAGTGGTGGTTTTTTTCTTTTACACCTATTACAAAGTAATTGCTATCCTAAAAGCCTATTTTACAAAACTATTACCAGGATCATAGATTTCAGCCTCATAAAACAATCCTATTTTTTTAACCATAATAATATAAACAGTCAAAATGGGTAATAGTGGTGATGACACACTTTAGAAGATTTTACTGATCTGACATTGTTTGGTGCTTGTATGCTGACAACATACAATTTATAATTCTATGTTCTTTCTGAATTATTAATATGTTAATTATGACACATAACTGACTTTGCCAAGTACTGTATAGATAAATAACTGATAAATTTCCAGGGGGAAATAATATATTTATTATTCATGAACAGTGGTAGTTTAAAACATTAAAGCAATGCTATTATAAAGCAAAATACATATGGAGAAATTTGGTGCACAACTGTGATAAGAAATAATGATCAAGAAAAAATAAAACTGCCAAATCTCTTGCTCTTCATGAGGGTTAAGATAAATGTAGTAAAGAAAAAACACCCAACGCGGTTTTCAAATTAACACTGACAGTGATTAATTTTTTTTTTTCCCAGAGAACAGCTATAAGTATGATTTCCAAGTGCAGCAACATTACCAGTTCTGTGAAAGAAATCAGTGGAAAAACAAAGTGGGTAATGAAAATTGAAACATTCTTTTTACGATATTTTTCTCTAAGTTCCCAAATTAACCTGGATCCTGTCAAGAATTCGGGTAAAAACCAGTCACTTCATCTCACTTTTTCTCTGTCTCTCAACCCCACCCATGGTACTTACATGGCCTGTGATTTTTGGTAAAAGAATTACTCTAAACACGCGTGCAGTGGCTGAACACTTAGTGGCTTTCTTCACTATAAAAAATTGGTTTATTTGTTTGTTTTAATATTGCTGACATATAATGTAGCTGTGCTCATTTTACCTTTTCATGCAGCATTCCCTGGCCAGTGCCTATTCATGGGCTCCTACAACTCCCTGCTGCAGATGTGCAAGACAAGGGCTTGTCCAGGCACAAAAAATTTCTATAGAGGGAATGAATATCACCCAAAGGTTTGTTCAAGCCAGGAAAGTGAGTACACGCTCCTTGACACTATAAACAAAATGGGATTGTCTCCCATCTCTATTTAATAATTACTTCCTCCCCACACTGAAACATTACATGACAAAAACTCTGGGAGAATACAGTAACCTTAATAATCTCACTAGATATTGGACAAACTATTTTAATCTCCAACCATAAAAGCACACTTGGATCTTGTCCTTGCTGTAGGACACTATTCTTCACTTTTTTTCTAAGATTAACATTTCTCAAAGGAAATAATTCAGTATCACTGTAATACAGGTGTTCCAGCACCAAAAAAAACTCAAAAAACCCTCAAACATGGGACAGTCAGTAATAGAGGCACAAAATATAGGGTAAAAGATATAATAAGATCTGGCTTTGTAAAAGTGCCTTCTTTACCTTTGACAAGCCGTTTCTTCAAGCAATCATTTGCTTCTGAATTGTTATTGCTGCATGCATACATTTTCCTATCTTTTCTTATTTCCCCCTGAATTTATGAGAAAATATTATATTATCCCTCCACAAGGTCAGAACTCCCTGATCCACCATGCATCAGAGTCTCATGGAATTACAACTCCAAAGGCTCATGGAACTACTTTTACCCTTTTGAATCATTACCACCTAAATATTCCACTATTTCTCAACATACCAGTTTAAATCGCAGTTTTTGTTATCTGTAGCTAACAGAAAAACTGCAGGTATTGCTTTCAGGCTTAAATTTATAATGGAATTTAGAGAAATAATTTTTCTCACCTGTGTATACCCACTATTAGGAGTTGTTACCCGCTCTCCTAGATCGTTTCCACTGTCCCATCCATTCTTTTTCTCTACTGTAAATGGGTTCACCAAGGTCATCTCTTCCTTCTTTCCCTCCCTGAAGGGTCTGTTGTGTTATAGTGTGTACCTGGAGTTCCCTTCACTTTGCTCACTCACCTTTTTTTCATTTATTCTTTCCTACCTCCTTCAATTTCATATCCCTATGTTCCCATTCTTCTTTCTTGTCTTTTCCTATCATGTGCAAATAGTAAACTAACATACAGTGGTTTACAAAGCATTGTGTGAACATAATTTCTATCATCTTAAGAGCTTCTTTAGGCAGCTGAGTGCTCTTGTAAGACCCTATTTCTATAGATATTTTAAGTAGATATCTTGTGTTCTGTTTTGTACACTAGCCTGAAGAAAGACTTTTTCTGTTGTTTAACCTGTAGAGGTTTTTTTAACTGCAGTTGAAGTGTAGCTCTTCACTTTCCTAAATGTGGGGGCGATACATACCAAGGTAGGGGAAAAAAAAAACAAGCCCACAGCTTGATGCTGAAGGCAAAACACACACACGTGCAAAACCACGTTTTGCCTCACCAGCTTATCAGCAGAAAATACAATACTAAATCAGACCTCGAGCTTGAGCTGTATAACTTCTTACACAATAAAATTATAGAGATTGAGGGCAGGACATGAAATTAAAATACATTAAATCCTACATTTTCTTTGTGTGTGTGTGTGTGTGTGTGTGTGTGTGTGTGTGTGTTAAGATCCACCGTAGTTCTGATGGAAACCCCTGCTCCTGGTTTTAAAATAGCACCTGGAAATGTGTTCTCAGTGTCCTGACTAACATAGTTGTCAGCCAGAAGGTTTCAGTCACAAAGGTGGATGAATAATTCATTTTTATTCATGCAGTCTAACAATTTGGTCTTTTTCTGTTCATGAACTTTTCATGAAATTGTTGCACTCTTCAGGCAGAACCACTCATGCCTCGCTGCAGCATGCACTTCCTCCTCCTCGTGTAGCCCCTCAGTGATGAATGCTCGGGCTTGGAGCCTGCTCATTAGTTGTGTTGCTCTGGTGACACTGTTGCTATTCTGTGATTTATGTAACTAACCAGTGCTACATAAGGTTTACATTTCAAAATAAAATAAAAAAAAAAAAAAAAAAAAAAAAAAAAACTAACNACATTTCAAAAAAAAAAAAAAAAAAAAAAAAAAAAAAAAAAAAACCAAAAAAACCAGGAACTTGCTTTTGGCCAAAATGCAACTATTCAAGCTTAAAACTGAATTTAATTGGCATTCACACCAATAAGTGCTGAAACTTTAGTAGAAATTAAATATCAAGAAGTTTGTTCCCTAAGGAAATGGCACAGTCCTGCCTATTCTTCAGCTGTAGCCTTGGAAATCTGCTTTTGTGGGGTTCTTTTCCTCAAGAAAATACAAAGCCAAGACTTTTGAGAAGACAAACCAGGTTATTTTAACTTACAATTTTTTTCAGACTCTCTGCACAAACTTGAGAGAAAAGAAAGGTGTGGCGGTTTTTCCCCATTCTCTCTTCTACATTTCAATTTATCATTCCTCTATTTTTTTCTGCTACGTTATGTCTATCAAATAAAAACCAAAATACTTCACAGCAAAACAGAATTCTTACCATGCTGTCCTAAATCAACTAGTTTCTCTCCTATGTCATTGCACTCAACGCATTTTTGTTTTCATTTTTACACAATAAACCTTGTCTTGCTTTTCTCTGCAAGAATTGAACCTGTACAGCTCGTTATGACCAGGTTACTAAAACTATTAGAAATACCTCTGCCCGAATAAAGGTGCCAACGAGACCAGATGCCAAAGTCAATAGAAGGGGTTTTATTTAACGGTAAATTTGTGTGTGTGTGTGTGTGAGAGAGAGAGAGAGAGAGAAAGAGGGAAAAGGAGGGCCAGGGGAAGAAAAGAGTGACAGAGAGAGAATAAAATAGAAAAGAATCACCACTGTGTGTAACCCCATGATGAGGGTCCATCAAAACACAGAGTCCAGTGGATTAACATACTCCCAGGAGATGCCCAGGACCTCCCTGGGGAGAGGGGGTAAAGCTTTGCAGTCTCTTGTAACAAACTCCGGATTTGTCACCTCACTTGGATCATATGGAGTCTTCCTGGAGCGGGATGGGGGGTTTACTCCTTTGGTTCAATGTGAGGAGATTTCACTGTCACACACCCCAAACTCTTCTCCTCCACCACACCGAGAGACCAGCTAGGGCTGCTTCTTTACACAGATACACTTTCTTTCCTGAGCCTTGTTTACTTCTCCTCAGACTTGAGATGATCTTGCCTCAGGTCCCCAGTCACAGTCCAAATTCCAAATTCACTGATTATGAATGGCAGTTTCTTGCATATTCTGTATCCTTAGGTCATCCTGATGCATATGACACCTCACATCACCTAAACAAACTGTAAATTTTGTTCATTACACAAAAATACTATGATTTGCCAGTTTAAAGGCAGCTGCTGTGTGCCTTGGCTTTCATTTTTCTAAATTAAAATTAATTTCTAAATTAATGAAGGAAATTTAAAGCTACTTTTCTGCACAAATAGAACTTTTAATCAGCAGTCTGGATTATAATCCATAAAGAAAAGTTTTATTTATCTAATAACGATTATATTCCCCTTCATATTTGGTTGACTCTATATTTGGTTGAGACTGTCTATAGAACTTTATGAAGCTGTTTTAGAGGTTTTATTCAAACAACAGTATAATCCTGCTGGCTTAAGGAAACTCATAAGTGCTTTGAAATAATTCTCTGTACATTAAATTCTAAAGTGTAAAACTAACATCATATATACTTTGACACACAACAGATATTAGGTACTATTCATCCTGTTTCAATAACAAGTTTGAGGATTTTAAATATAAAGTCAACACACTATCAATATCAACTATTAGGAAATTTTGCTTAAATTCTAGTATCAAAACAGAACAAAAGAGAACTACAACAACATGATTAGGTAATAAGTATGAAAATATCACTTTTCATTAATAACACTCCATAACCTTTGGGAAAATTAACTTGATTTATTCAAGGATAACTTAGGGCAGACTACTCTAAAGTAAAGGAAAAGAATAAAAGGAAGGGAGGAAGATGTTAGTCAGAATTGAAAAATTCTTTATGAGCATTAATTATTACTTATTCTTTTGAAAAAGCTATTTTTCCTCCATCAGTGTATTTTCTCATGTGAGATATGGAATATTATTACCAACTATCTCTTAGTTTATTGGGAACAAACGTAAATCAATGATAGAAAATTGTGTAATATGTTAATACACATAACGTACTTTATTTTCTCCTTAAAGTTTTTACACTCAACCACTCCAAAGGCTAAATGACAGCCTTTAGGCTAGGTTTTAGGGCTGAACTGAACTGAACATATAGTTCAGTTCTTTAGTGCCAGTCCCAAAAGGCTGAGTCTAAAGCTTGGATCTCCAATACAGAACCGACAGCAATTGTGTCCTTCATCACAGAAAACATCAGAGGTCTGCTGCATGGAAGTTAACTACAACTAATAGCATGAAAGCCCTAAATTGACATTGTCTCACAGTATCTCCAGACAAGCTGACCTGGGCCTTCTTTTATTTTTAGTTTGGTTTTGGGGGATTTTTTCCCCTTTTTTCCCCTTTTCTCCCCCTATGAGTGGGGAAGGTTCAAAAAAAAAGCAACAACAAAGAAAATGTTCACTGTCCTCCCCCAAAAAATATATTCCAGGGAAAACAAACAAACAAACAAACAAACAAAAACCCAAACAAACAAAAACAAAACAAACAAACAAAAAACAGGATTGTTTTCACCAGAACAGTTCTTCGGATTGTGTTTCTTGTTCCCGTGAAGATTGGCACACTTCCTAGAAAGACTATCAAATCTAAATTTCAGATGAATTTTGGAAGCAGGATCCAGAAAACCAATCACCCCCCTCTTGGCTCCATGTCTCAGTACCAGATTACAGGAGGGATGCAGATAATTCCTGAAGAGTGATGCTTGCTGTCTCTCTCTTGAAAGAGATTTTACACATTTCAGGGAAAGGGGGTAGCAGTTAGATGCATGTACCCTTCACCTTTACACTACAGGTTGTAACACCCTTTAAGAGCTCAGGAACATGCAGAGAAATTCCTGTGGTCTTCAAAAATGCTCTTAAGCATTATTAAATAAAAGATGGTCGTGTCAAGGTCACGCCTTTGGAAAAAAAAAAAAAAAAAAAACAAAAAAACAAACAGGGTGAGAGTNAAAAACAAAACCAACAAAGTCAAACATTAATTATGCAAGTCCATCTTCTGACACTGAGAACACTTTTCACGCTAGACATTATTGGAGACCTGGGATCAATTACCTTCTAGATGTTGTTTGGCTTCAGGTAGTACCTGACTATGAACTTCCTCAGCCTATAACATGCATGGAGGCAGAAGTTTTATGAAAATAGAAAGCTTCCATGTACTACAAGAAACACCTAGCAGCTGCAGGAGAGAGTTTATGGATGTTATAAGCTTACACATCTCATATACACAAATCACCCTATCTTATCTCTAATTCCTTTATTAGATGTAGGGTCACAGATGATACTATCAAAGGCAGGTTTTGACTCATATTTATCCAGTATTTCAAGTACTTAAATCATATAAATAACCAGATACTCATAGTTGTGTTTATTTCAAAAATATTTATTTAAAGTATTTTGTCAAGGTGGCAGAAGATGATTTCCAAAATTAGGGGATAGAATAGAAAAGAAAAGAATAGTTCAGTTGGCATGACTAAAATGATCATCTCATTCAATTGCTTAACCATTTCAGGGTTGACAAAATGTTAAAGTTTGGTATGAAGTGCACTATCCAAATGCCTCTTTTTAAGGTACTGACAGGCCCAGGGCTAAACCACCTTTCTAAGAAACCTGTTCCAGTGTTTGACCATGCTCTCAGAAAGGACATGCTTCCAAACATTCACTCTGAACTTCCGCTGATGCAGCTTTGAACCATTCCCATGCATCCTGTCACTGGATCCCAGGAAGAAGACATCAGCGCCTCCCCGTCCACGTCCCCCCTCAGGGAGCTGTGCAGAGCACTGGGGTCACCCCTCAGCCCCTTCTCTCCAGACTAGACAACCCCCGGGTCCGCAGCTGCTCCTCACAGGACGTGCCTCCCAGCCCTTCCCCCGGGGCTGTTGCCCTCCTGTGGGCCATTCCAGGGCCTTCTGGCCCTGCTCCAACCGTGGGCCCAGCTCTGCACAAGGACTCGGGGTGAGGCCACGGCAGGGCCGGGTCCAGCGGGATGATCCCCTCTCCTGGTGTGGGTGGTGCTGTGTGTGATCCCCCAGGATGGGCTTTGCCCCCTGGCTGCCCGGGCACACTGCTGACCCGCACTGAGCTGCTGCCACAGCACCCCGCATCCCTCTGGGGCTGCTCCCAGGCACTGCTCTCCCAGTTCATACTTGTGCCCAGTGTTGTACCACCTCAGGGAGAAAATCTGGCATTTTGCCTTGTTCAATTTCTTGTCACTGATAACTGACCAATATTCCAGTCTATCCAGATCCCTCTGCAAGACTCTTGTGCCTCAAGAGAGCCAGCAGCACTTCCCAGTTTAGTATTATTCACAAGTGCTGATACATGACAATTTTACATATTCTGTGTGCTTTAAAATCCAGAAACTGCTACCTCTTTGTGTAGAAGGTGAATTACCTGCCTTTTTTACTTTGTCCCACTTAATAGTTCTATATACCCTTGTCTGAAAGCCGAATATTATGAAATGTGAGCTGCTAAGGCATCTCAATATTTATGTCTTCAGAAAACACTAAGATATCCAAGAGTCTGTTTCATGTTTTCCTTTATGCAATGCCTATCCCACTGGTGTCAGAGAGGAATAGCCCAAGCTAAAAGAGAAGCCTGAGCATTCCCACACCACTCGAGGACTGACACACTCACCACTGGAGACTTTAACTGCTGGGACCATAGTTCCTTTGCAGTAGTGAGCTCCAGTGAGTCAACAGGTGCCCTTTCCAGCTCCTCTCTTACACACATGTACACTGACTCTTGGCCACTCTTCCCCTTTCTTCATGCTTGATCCTAGGTTTCCCACAGCAGAGGCTCAGGTGCTGTGTTTATAAAAATAAATAGTTTAATAAGCGTGGTACGGTGGCAGGCTGGCTCGAGCTGGATGTCCCCACTGAGGGACTTCAAACAAAGAAATTCCTGGACAATTTTATACCCTCCCCTCACATGCTTCTGCATGCCTCTTGGTCTAGTGATGATTTTTTAGTCTGGGGTCTTCTAACACCTTACTGGAACGTTTCTCTATGTCCAGGCAGGCAGGCTATTAACTGTCCTTTTCAAGTTGCAGCTTCTGCTGATGGCTACAGTCTCCTTGTCTCCAGGTGCACTTGTTTGCGCTAGAGCATGGGAAACTAAAAAAGCCCTAGGCTTAGGATAAATGTCACTTTTCAACAACCAAAACATCAATGTGTTATCAGTACTCTTCTTATACTTAAACCAGAATGCAGCACTGTACCAGCTACCAGGAAAATTACTATGAAAACCAAAAAACATACCTAAGTGTGAGTTCACAGTTTAGGGCCCAAGGTTTCACCAAATGCACCTTCTCATGTTAAACATGCAGAGCTAAGAAAATACACAGTAAATCACACAATATTATTATTACTTTATTCAACTCGTTTGACTTGAAACATGCTTATTTAAGCTAAATAACTAATACCTCACAACAGTAGGGTTTACACTACTACTTTATACTTGAAAAGACATAATTCTGAATATTCACTACTGACTATTTTAAATATGTACAAATTTTTTTACATGTAGAAATTTGCAGCAAAGACAATTAGTTCAGAAAAATTAATGAGAACAGAGAATGTTCTTTGTCAACAGTCTAACAGAACATGTAATATTCTTTGTATCAACTCTATGCATGACATAGTTGTTTCTAACTTCCCAAAAATTTTATTTCTGAGAGCTTGTACACAATTAATTACACATGACATATTCACAAACCTCCCAAACTTGATGGAAATCTTGCTTTAAATACCTTATTGCTATTCCTCACTTTCTCCCACAAAACTGAAGGAAAATGCCAACAGAGACAGCAGAATTACAATCAGTAGTGATATTTAAAGTTAGCCTATGGACCTTAATTTATTGATTGGGTTTAGTTTAGACATAATGAGCTAGAGGTTTCCATGTCGCAAAAAATAAAGGCCAATTAGAGTTGCCTTCTTTTTGAGCTGATTCTACAATTCAATGGGCACATGAAACTTCCATTAACAATAATGGGAGTTTTGTGCATGCACTGCAGAGAAAATAAAACCCTGTAGAGTTTTTCCCCTTATAAACAGCATGAAACAAATGGAGAATGATAATAATCTCAAGGAAGTCATGCAGATAGAAGTATCCTGAATGAGAATAAAATCTAGGAGAGTGGTCCTGGGGCACAGGGAGTAAAATTAAAGAGTGAAAAATGCACAAAGCTAAACAAGACAACAAAGAAAGTCAGCTCAGAAAACAGGAACACAGTGGTCCAGACTGAATATCTACAAAATAAATAAAGCAGAGATGTTTTAAGATCAATTTAAAGAAAATATGGAAATAAAATGCTTGTCAATGTGCTAAAAATCAGTAATTTATGAAACACCTGGGGATACATTGAAAAAGCCAGTACATCTGCATAGTGCAGATATTAATAATTTTTTTAAAAAGGACTCATAGTAGTGTTTATAGTGTTATTTTGGTTACCATGTTGTTGAGATTTAATGGGCTTCTATCTTACAGAACTTAAGCTAGGCCTGTCAGGTGGATTACAGCACCTCGAGCTGTAACTAGCTGCACTCTAGATGGTAGATAAAATGGATGAAAAAAACAGTGATTATATTCCATATCATCTTCCATTTTTTTTATTTAATTCTCTCTACTTATGTTGATTACCTCAAGAAAAAGGCCATTCCCTGTGTCTGTCTTTGGATATGTAAGAGTCACTGGGCCTAGGCAGACTACCACAACGATATACTTGCAAAAAAGTCTCATTGAATGTGGATGAATCTAGTAAAAAACATTGAAGTATAGACTTCAAGGGTAGGATGAATATGTTATCTCAGCTTTTGTTAGCACAAGTAAATTGAGAAAAATAATATACTTGTAGAAACAACTTTTTGAGATGTCTGTTTTATCACGGGAACTTAACATCTACAGGGATTATGGAGAGTTACTCTGATCATAACTCTGGGAAGTCACACATTAAAAATATAATTTAACTGCATTTTATTTTCATTTTTCCTAAACGAAAGCAAAGAACTCTACTGTTAATCACTGCATAATATGTATATTGTACTACTTTCACATTTCCTTTGCACAGTTTTTCTTAAATTACATTTATCAGGAAAATTACTGTAACCTAAATGTCAGTTCTCAGATCCCCAAATTAAATTGTTAATTTATATAGTTTGTTTATATCTTTGTTTATATCTTTGATATTTATTTCTATAATGACTTTCTGTTTTGATTTATTTTCTCATACTTTTTAATTCAAGTGAGTTATGGCTAAAATATCAGTAGTAAATAATCTGCTCTTCATATAGTCTTGTGGAGGTCAATATTATTTTTCCTCATAGCTTTTTTTGGATATGATCCTGTACAACAGAACTGACTTGCATTAGTGTAAGTAAAAATAAAAATTAAAATTAAAAGTTTGGGGAATTGGGAGGGTTTTGTGGTTTGGTTTCTGATTATTTTCTTTTGCCTGAAAACCTAAAAACTCTTCCCCGTGAACCCTATACATGCATAAGTATATATTCAAAACATATACCTGAGACATATTGCATACACATGTACTTGCACGGGGTACCTGGGGTTACAGACTTTGTTTATTTGTGTCCTTCATGGCATATTGTTTGGAATTTGGTGGTTCATGTTTTATTATTAACGCATTTATGAGACATGAATAGCACAGTCAACTAAGTGTGAGTCTCCATTCCTAGACACGCATTTTAACATTAGTCTCACACATATATATATATATATA
>VXAY01006532.1:70595-80679 GCA_013399855.1 Oxyruncus cristatus
CTCCATACTTCTGCTCCAAATTTTGTAATTACCATTTCGAGCTGCAGAACAAGAAACTTTTTTCCATTTTCACAGAAAATAGTAAATGCACTCAAGAAGATACTGCAAAGTTTCTTAGAGTTCTTTAATTGTGTTTTCAAAGATTGTGTGTAAGATCAAGGCTGACATTTACATTCAGCTCCATTGCCGTGCAAAATCAAACGATGCTGGATTACAAAAGTGAACATATACAGAAAGACAAAGAGGAAAAAAACCCAAACTAAACGAAACCAAAACAACAACACCACCACAAAAAGAAAACAAAAAAACCCCAATAATTAGAATATTAGAAATAATATGAAAAACATTTCCTTTTGAAAACAATTTTAGGAATTCTGTTAATACTACCTGTAAATCAGAAACCACAGAAAGTAAAATCTAATACATATTTCTTAAAAGACTATGAAATGCCATCTGAAGAATAACAATGAAAAAAACATTGAAAACATTATCACAATAAGATGGATCAAATTTTCCGCATGTTAGCCAAAATGCTCAGAGGAGAAAGGGAAAAAGGGAAAGAGCAAATGCTGAAGATTTTATCGACAGCAGAAACACCAGGCAAGAATTTTAGGGGAAAAAAAATATTTTCAAGAAATTTTAAAAAGTATCACTGAAAGGGGAAGTACACATGCATTATGACCCCATGTATTCTACGTCTCTTTTAAATTCCTTTTTTGCCTCTTTACTCTTCAAAACCTTTCTCCAACCTAGATGCTGTTACTCCCTTAAAGATTTCACAAAGGTGCTCATAAAGAACTGACATAATATTCAATTACTAAGAGTGTCAACAGGCGACAGCCAACTTATATAAGAATTTAAGTTTAAGGGGAAAAGAAAGCCCTAAAACACCTTTCTGTCAGAGGTACAGTGTGGTCCAGATGACACATGAAAAACATCTGTCACTGCAGTTAAGAAGTGAGGCTGTGGACAGTAAGGTTGAGTGCTGCTTAACAAACAGGAAGTTTGCTGATGGTCTCCTGCAATATCAATCTGAGAATACCAAACTTCCCAGACCACAGAGCTGTAAGCCACTGAGTCTATAGTTATCCTCAGTCTTGGACATTAATTCTGAAACTTATAAAACACACCTTAATGAATTAACCACTGTCAAATTATGTACCTCCATCTGAAGCTCAGCAGATTTCTGTGGAATGCATTTGGGGCACAAGGAGCTAATACCTTCCACTGAGGTTAAATTTTAACAAGGACACTCTTTTTTTTCATGAAAAAATCCAAACCAAACCAAAATAAAACAGAAAAAATTAACAAAAACCCCAACAACAAACAAACAAACATATGAAAGAAACCCACAAACTGAAGGGGTAAAAAAAAAAAAATTAAATGCAGGTTGGAGGGTAGAAAGATTTGAGATGACTGGACAAAATATAATCCACAGCATCCCTCCATGTCTTCTAAAAATGAAACATTACATGATCTTTCTGGAAGAGTCTGTTCCTGTACTATGTAATGAAGACTTTAGCCTGCCTACTCTCTTTGAGAGGCAGGGCCTCAGGAGTCATAGTAGCCTAACTCTTCCCAAAACTCCAGGGAGGTCAGAGTCTGCTTTGTCCCAGACCTGATTCCACTGAGGAATGGGAATCCCAATTATCTTTGCCTCTTGCCTTGAAAAAAAGGATCATTTAGCCCTTAGCATCTTGACCTTTATAATATGGATTACCTCTGTTATCTGATGACAGTGTATGACCACTCTCTCTTTACATTGCTGAATGTTCTCAGGAGGAATGTTACTAGTGTCTCTAAACACAGTGATGGTACACAGAGAAAAAGTACAGGGGAGGGTAAAAAATATTTGACATAAAGAAGAAATATGTTGCCTACGAAATAAGAAATTAGCCTCAATAACCAATATACCCTTACAGATTCATGTCTGATGAATCAGCATCAGCTGATTCAATAACATTACTGGTATTGAGTCCCTCCAGATTTGGGCCTCTCAAGATCTGAACCAAACTTTGCAATTTTTTTTAGTCAATCAGTAGCTATAGCTGGACAGTAATGATTAAGCAAGCATCACATGCTTGGCTAATCTTTTTTTTTGAGAAAAGGGAAGATGAATGGGCTGTCTGGATGACAGCCACGAGGAGTGAAGTCAGCAGGACTGAGCAGTAACTGGGGGAAAGGTAACTCTGGCAGTGGGTGATCCACTGACTCGTTGACCACATACTCAAAATGGGCCCCAGACTCAAACAGAGGGAAGAACTGCCCATGCCAAATAAACAGCATGAGAGTACCAGAGATGTGACCAGAAAACAGGATTTTGAACACTAACTGTTGAAAAAGTTATGTCATCTGTAACCAATGAATGCTGATGCCTTTGTTTGTTTACATAAGTAGTGTAAAGCCAGCCTTTTTTGGGTTACCACCCAGCTCTCCTCTTTGCACAAAAAACAGAAATACCCCTCCTCATTGTGAATTGACACTGCACACTGGGTAATGAGTCTGCGTTCACAACATTTGGAGTATTTGATTCTCTTCTGGTAACTCATCTGGTGTGCGATCAGTATCTTCTGAGTTGGGGTTATACTGAATAACTGCAGTACACACATTGACTCTGGCACAAAGCAAGGAAAACTGGGTTACCTGCAGTGGGTAGCTTGAAACACAGGCAGATTTCTTTTCCCCTAAAGGAGAACAACTACATACAAGGTTTAATATTTGTGAGTGTCCAGTTGAACAATTCCACTAGATTATTTTTTCTTTGTAGATTTCCTATTGCATGAAGTACAATCCATTCACTTGCAGCCCTTATAAAATAATAAATATCTGTATAAAATTTATAAATCTGTGGGTTAATCCTAGGTTGTAGCTGGTTATAATTTGAGGTTAGACTAGTTGTGACCATCTTAAAAAAGCAAAGTTGCTATAAAAACTTTAGACACCTTCCGGTGGTATTGTGGGTGGGAAGGTGTCTAGGCAACTGCTGTATGGCTATGCTGACTCAGAAGTCATGCCCATAGGTATTGTTTTTAGGATTCAAAGAATTTTTTGCCCCCAAAATAAATTATCACTTACAAGATGGCCTTCTGTTAAAAGAAAAAAAAAAAAAAAAGGTAAACTGAAAGAAAAGGTAAAAGGGGAATAAAAAGGTTAAACCCGTTAACAAGGTATTAGTTAAGTTCTGATAAGAACTAGAGCTTAAATGAATATCTTTTTCTAGAATTACTCGAAAAATAATTATTAACATAAGTTTCATAGTCTTAAGTAATGCCTTAATTTATTCCAAGAGACTCTTCACAGATGAAAGCTTTACTTGTCTGGATAAGAACAAAGAAATAAACTGACACCATTTATCCAATACGCTTTATTTTAATGGTGAGAAAGTAACAGCATGAGAAGAAGTAACTACATGAAGACATGAGAGAGAAATGAAACGAGTTAGAATCTAAAAGATACAAAGTATGTAACAAAACATGATATCAAGACAGTAATTCCAATTAACACCTAACTTGTATATCTATGATAACAATATTTTTTAAAAACTTGAAATCTGATATGCAAAAAAAAAGAGGACGAAAGAAAAATAGAAGGCTGTGGTCCTGTAGCTATTGTAGCAATCCTCTTGGTTTCAAAGTTTAAAATGTTCTTTGACCTTAAAACAAAACTATCAAAAAACTTACTTATCTAACAATAAAATAACTTCCAAACTTAATAAAAAATTAACAGAGAAAGAAGAATTAAAAGCTGTAAGTTCCATGGGTCAAACCTAAAGTAATTTTGTAGATCTTAACATTTAGTGCTGTGAAATGCATAGTTTTTCTCTTTTTCATGCTGAAGAGGTATCTCAGCTTTGAATTTTGAAAATATAGATGCATTGCACATATGTCTATGCAGTGTGAAGTATTAAATGATTATGTTTATTCATGTATTTTCAACCTCAAATAAGACTCATTATCTAAATATGTTGAATATCATGCACGAAGCATTTGTGCATGTGTGCATTACACAGCAAAGCAGAGCTGCATGCAGAGGGACAGACACAAGTTGTGATACTGAAAGCAGCATCATTGTGACATTGTGTCAATCTGGCTCAACAGACACAGCCCACTCCTCCACACAAAGGCTCCTCAATATTAATAAATCCACATCCAGAAGAGTGTGACTGTCATATTAAAGGTCATGGTTGCAACTGGTATAAAATATGACATAAACATAAAACCTGTCATCCATGCTCTCTGTTCCTTCTAGAGACTTCTGCAAGCAGAAAAAAATCCTGTTACAGGAGAAATGTTTATGTAATAAATATTTTTTTAACATTTCCTTTTTTTCTCCTAGAGAATTTCATAGTTTTCATTTTAAAGAGATATGCTAATTCTAATTATTATTTATAGGAGCCTATCTCAATAATACAGAGCTAAATTACCGTGGTATAACTTATTTGATCAATTTGTGGTTATATCATTTTCTCATGCACATTTTTATCCAAGAGAAAGGAAAGACAACCAAAGACACAGGGGACTGCTCCAAACTTCATTCTCTTTCTCATGCTCCCTACACCAAAGACTCTGGGAAATTTTCCCAAACTACATCAAATACTCCACCATCACATTTTAAAGATGGGGCTTAGAAGACCACGGAACATCCACATCTAAGCCGTGGTACTCAGACAACTACTTCAGGCACTATGTTTCTTAGATATTTCGTTGGCTTTTCACAGTCCTGTGGACTCAGTCTGCTCACGCCTTCAGGATACACATGCTTATCATCACCTTGCTTTCTGCAGAATGCACTAAAAGGAAGGAAATTTATTCACCTCATTCTAAAAATTTCATTTGCAGTACACCACTTTTTAAGTATAATCTACAAATATGGAAATGTAAAGTCACAATAACAACCATGACAAATGGTCATGTGTGGTGGTTTGACCATACCTGGATGTCAGGTACCCACCAAAGCCACTCTTTCACTCCTTTCACTCCCTTCCACAGCTGGACAGGGTAAGAAAATATAACAAAAGGCTCATGAGTTGAGATAAGTACAAGAGATCACACACCAATTACCATCACAGGGAAAACAGACTTAACTTCGGGGTATTAATTGATTTTTGCCAATCAAATCAGAAAAGGATGATGAGAAGGAGAAAAAAACCTTTAAAACACCTTTTCCACCCCACACCCTTCCTCCCCAGGCTCTACCTCCCCGCCCCCAACAGCACAGGAAGATGGGGAATGGGGATCACAGTCAGTTTATTACGTTTCTGCTGCTGCTTGGGGAGAGGAGTCCTTCTGCTGCTCCTGCCCGGGGTCTCTTTCTCTCTCAGTGGACAGCTCTCCATGAACTTGTCTAGCCTAAGTCCTTCCCATGGACTACAGTTCTTCATGAACTGTTCCAGAGTGGGTCCCTTTTCATGGGGTGCAGTCCTTCCAGAATAGGCTGTCCCAATGTGGATCCCACGCAGGGTCACATGTCCTTCCAGGAAAACCTTCTTCACTGTGGGCTCCCCTCTCCACAGATCTGCTCCACCAAGGGCTTCCCATGGGCTCACAGGCTATTTTTGGACATCCCCTGGTCTGGTGTGGTCTCCTCCACGGGCTGCAGATGGATCTTCGTGCCCCCATGGTTCTCCATGGGCTGCAGGGGTACGGCTGCCTCACCAGGGGCTGCACCAGAGGCTGCAGAGGAATGTGCTTGGGAGCCTGGAGCACCTCCTGCCCCTCCTTCTGCACTGCCCTGGGGTCTGCAGGGCTGTTCCTCTCACATGTTCTCACTCGGCTCTTCTCTGGACGCAATTCCATCTGCACATTCCGCAATAACTTTTGTCCTCCCTAACTCTGTTATCACGAGGTATTGCTTTCTCTCATCGTCTGGGCCTTGGCCAGCAGTGGGTCTGTCCTGGAGCAGGCTGGCACTGGCTCCACCAGACGTGGGGGAAGCCTCTGGCAGCTTCTCACTGGGGCCACCCTCGTAGCCCCAACACCACCAAAACCTGGCCGTACAAAACCGCTGCAATATTCAACATCGAATCAAGATGTGTGGTGACACCTTCAAACAGAATACACAGACATTGCTTTTAATCTGGTCAATCTACTTTTCCCCTCACACTGCACATGCATGGAAGTTATGCCCTTATCATACAGGGATACATAAATAGACCTGATTTTCAGTTGGAATTTGATATGCTGGGTGAGAAGAGATAGTCCATTGACAGTGTTCTCAGATTAGGGTTAGGATAACAAGAAGTCTGTGAAAGTTCATGCTTAACTGCAGGCTTTGTATTCATTAACATGTATATCTTCATCTCACAGAACTGTACTTGGGGGCTTATCATCTCCAAAGAGAAATCCATGAATTATGTCATCACATAGGATAAAAACAGTTAATTGAAATTCCTGTTCTCTATGATTTATGCGGCAACAGCTTCTCACAAAATCCTTTTGGCATTGACCTTCTTAATTATTTTTAATATATGAGAAGTTTACTTGATTTTTTGAAGTTATTTGAAGCTTTTAAAGATCTGCATTTACCAGCAGTGTATGGTGCATGGCACTTCCCACTAGAATTCTCAGTTAAAATTCTGACATAAAGATTTTTTTCCTGCCTTTCCTTTAATATATATATTTCCTTTAATATAACCAACGAATACCCTTTTTACTGAAGTTGGGACGTAAGATGAGGGAAATTTTGTACGATGAGTCATGATTGCATTCAAGTTTTCATTATTCTCTATGAAAACAGTTCTGTTGATTTTAGCAGAGGACTGCCTACTACAGTGTGAACAGACACACCAATTACTTCACAGGTTGTAGTAAAAGAGGAACTTGCATATTCACAGCTTTTCTTCAAAAAGGTGAGTGTTAGAGAAATAAATGAAAGAATATGTGTAATTAATACACTTATTTAATTTCTCTAAAGTTTTTTTTGTTCTAGTCTATCTTCAAATTTTATCTTATTATTATTATTTTTACCCCTTTAACCATTTTATAATATCATATCAAATGAAAGCAAGATTGCACTTCTGACTACAGATTAAAATGTTCATCCTCCATCATACTGTTCAGACCTTCTACATCTTTAATATTTTGCTTCCCACCTATTAACTCACAACTTTCTGCTGTGATAAGAAATGTAGATGTATGTGAGGAGTAGGGTGTAGGAAGAAATCAGTCTGATTTTTTATGATCACTTAGACATGTTGAACTACTACATCACTTATCCTAACAAGAAGGCTTTTCTTTAAACGCTGATATTACAAGTTTCAACTTCAGATTTTTTATTCAAAATCTATATTTGCTAATAAAGCATGATAATATAGTGCACCGAAACTTGATCATGGATGGATCCCAAATTATTTCATAGGGCCAGGAGTTTCCTTGAAGTGTTCTGTGAGGTGAATATTCATTTGGGAAGTAAAGAATATTTAAAGATTTAAATTGTACAAATATTTTCTGCTCATAGATGAGCCCAAAACAGCTTCAGAGAAGGTTTAGTATTCTACATTTTTTGAAGCGCCAGTAAAAAGAAGTTATTTTATTCAGTTACATAGCATTGATCTTACAAACATTAAAAAACATAAAATGAGATGACATCTACTTTAACGTGTGACTTTAACAGTACTGTTTGTGAATCTAGTTAAAAGAGATAAAATAAAATAAGTAGAAATTTGAGGTGTTTTTGAGATACTCATTAGGTCTCCTTTCAACCTGGAAAAACAAAAAATACAAAACCTCCTTTCTAATCAAACCCAGATTGTCTTATCTAGCTAAACCTTCCTCCAGAAAATTTAGAATCATAAAATCATAAAATTATTAAGCTTGGAAAAGACCTGTAAGATAAGAATTCAGCCATTAACCAAGCACTGCCAAATCCGCAACTAACCATGCTTACAAGACTTTTAAACACCTCCAGGAATGGAGACTTCACCACTTCCCTGTTTCAGTGCCTGACTACCCTTTCAGTGAAGAAACTTTTTCTAACATCCAATCTAAACATCCTCTCTGGAGTAACTTGAGGCCATTTCTGCCTGCTTGTCTTATGACTTGCATGACTTGAGAGAAGAGACTGACTCCCAAATTGTTACACATGCCTTTCAGTTGTAGAGATCAATAAGAATCTCCCCTCAGCCTTCTTTTGTCAAGGCTAAACAACAAAACTCCTTCACCAACTCCTCACACGCTCCAGCACTTCACTGTCTTTCTGACAGTGAGGGATCCAAAAAGGACACAGGTTACACCCATCATATTTTCCAGCACAGTGGTCTTTCAAACCAAGAAGGATGGATCATATGAAAGTGAGAGATTCACAGTCTTTAATTTTTAAGTGAGAGCCTTTTACCCCCGCTCCCAGCAACTGACAGGAGGTGGTATGGAATAACTTCCCAGCCACAAACACTCGGGTTCAGGCTCCCTTTCCTCCCAGCAACTGCAAAAATTGGCTCTGCCCTGGATAAATCTATGGATGGGTCCAGGACAGGTTCCCTTTCCTTTTTTTTTGTTTGATTTACAAAGTTTTTCATACAGTCTTATTTTCCTAGTGTACTCTATCTGCAACATCGGAAAAGATAAATTAGCCCAACCTTGCCAGATTTCTGTTGCATTTCAGTTCCACTCCAAGATGAATTTTAGTCTGGAGTCAGGCCTATTCAAGACCTTAATAAGTCTAGTTTAATTAAGACCTTGTTGAGGTTAACTTCTTAATATCTCTTCAATATATCTCTACTTTGTTCCTGTGTTAAAGCAGAAACCTAGTCAAAGCTGGTGACATGAATAAGGAATATTGCAATTAACAGAACCCCAAAGGCTCCATCAAAGAGAAGCTCAAAACAGAATGGAGCATAGAAGGAGATGGAGACTCAACAAGTACATCAACTCTGAAGGACAAACTGAAAGCAACTTGAGGAACAAAGAAGAAATTACAGCTACAACTGCAACTTGTGTGCGGGATCTAGAGTTGATAATTCAGAAAATTGGATTTGGAGTTGTGTTTGATTGCTTTAGATTTTTTTTTGCTCTGTCAGCCCTGACAGCAGTTTGCTCATGGAAATCCACATGGAAAACCAACTAGAAATTAGTTGGTTTGGACTAATATATATTCATATAATAAGACACTTACTTCTTTATTTAGTAGTAGAAATCTAAAATAAAATCAAGATCCTTATCAAGAATTAAAGACCAGCTTATTCAGCTAGTGTAAATCAGAGTAGTGTGAAAATTATTTTAAGATATTGCTCATTTTTAAGTTTCTGAAGTCCAAAATTATTTCTTGAGTGATTTAATGTCCCCATTGAAAGAAAAATAAATACATTTTAAGAGGTAGCCCTCAGAGCAAGGCAAAGATAAAGGTGGATTTACTGTCTTATGTGCTGAGCAGAGGCCATTTACTTTGTTTCTACCATAATTCCTGAGGCATGGGAAGAAGCTAAATCTTAGGTACTCATCTGTCACAAAATTAATATTTTACTAAAATCATAAGCTATCCTGCACGGTGAGAAGACAGCAGACAACTTGTATTTATGCATCTGACCACATCCAAGGAGCCATATTTCATACTGAACTTGGGTTTCCCCAACAAGAACAGACAAAAACTGGAGCAGCATAGAAATGTTTTAGAGCACCTCAAGTTGTATTTGTCAAAAGGACCTTGAAGTCCTTGAAGCAGGGGAATAAGTGAAGAATAATGAAAAAAGACAATATCCTTGAGAAAAAAAAACAGTTTAAATTACATATAACTTGATCCGAAACATCCTGACAAGATAATATTCAGTGTTTCTCTGGGAACCCAGCAATGTACTGAGTCCATAGCTAACAGGGTTAAAAGAGGGCAGCATTTTTTGTATAATTTTTCCAGTATGTCAGTGACAAATTAGAAGAGTGGTCATTTCTCAGCAGAAAAATAAGTATTTCCCGAAAGCTGGTAAATGAAGTACAGGAAGCTTTTTCTGATCATTTTCAAATACCACAAACCAAGAAAGCAGAAATGTGTGGTAAGTTACTTTGAAGAAAGAATTATCTATTTCAGCTATCATATTTTCCTTACAGAACTGGGAAGAGACAGAATATGTACAAGTGTTTCTTAAAAAAAAAAAAAA
>VXAY01006532.1:81299-124799 GCA_013399855.1 Oxyruncus cristatus
TCAGTAGGTAATTAAATCAGGATTTCCTGAAAGGCAAAAGGACTTTAAGGAGAAAAAGAAGGCTGTATTCAGTTCATGTAGAACCATAATTTAGTGTGCAGCATCCACAGTATAGAATTCCTATTTCTAACGTCACAGTATCAGTGAAAAAGAGCTAAATCCAAGGGCTGTTTTTTTTCCTAACATATTGCTGTTGACTCCAATATTTTCATGAGTTCACTGTTGTAATCGTCAGCTTCTGAGACTTTACTAAAGCACTTTTTACTGCTTCCACTTATCTCCCTTGAAATATGAGATATCAGGTAAATTTAGCTTAGTTTTAAATAGCTGTCTTAGGGTTGTTATGACTCAGTTGAATGAACAGTCAATCTCAATTATACTTTTAATGTACTGAGTCACAGACGCATTCATGGGATGTGAACCCTTATATATCTTCAACAAACACAGTGGTGTGAACTGGTATAATGAACTCCAGTATAAATAAGTATCTACTGCCCTGAAAAGAGAAGTGATTTCCTCTAACTGATTTTTGGAAGTGCTTTATGCTTATGTTGATTTCAAAAAACCTTGGTGTTAAATTATCAACCAAACATTTCCATAGATATTCATATACAGTAATGTTTTGGGGTTTATTGCATTCATTAGAAATTGTAAGAAAGACCATATACAAGAAAACAACTGCCTGGTGGTGTTTATTATTTCCGTCTATCTTCTTTTTTCCTGTCACAGTGTGTCCTTCTTTTATCAGGACAACGAACAAAAATAACACAGCTTGCTTGCCATTGTACCTGCTATCAGCTGTCATACTCCACATACTTGGCTTATATTGAGTAATATTTCTCTTTCCTTCCTTTTCTCATTATGGACTTCCTTTATTGGGCTTTTCTGCCTCATACTAAAGTAGAAGACTCTTCACAGCGTGACCTTATGCTTATAACTAGCTTTATTCAAAAAGCATTTGGCATACATTATCAAGTTACTCTCATTCCTTCATACTCACAGAAGTCAGATGAACTGCCGCATATACTGCTTTAGAAACATGGTGAAAAAAAGCCAGAGAGTTGCAGATAAATGCCAGCTGTGAAAGCCTCAACACTTGATCTGAGAACTAACTCCAGTAGGAATTTGCCGTATGGGACGTATAAAATTTATTTGTTGTTTTGCCTTTTTCTGTCACTGGGACCAGTTAAGGTTGTGGCTGCAGCTATACAGCTCTGTAGTTCCATCTTCAAATCACGGATCTATCCAACCTGCATTCACAGTGAGTTTGTCTACACCTTTTTCTGTGGGTTCAAACAAAAGGATACCACTGCACAAGGAAAACAAGCCCTGATGGTTTCAAAGCTAACTGTAATGCCCATCATTCATTTGAGGGGGCATTCTTGGTCAAATTTGTATGTAAGTTATAACATAGCAAACACTAATATGTTTGCTTGACATTCCATATCATAAATGACATAGTTTCTGGGGAGCTGCAAATATTAAACCTTCTTACCTTAGACTTCATCAATGATTGAAATAATTAGCTCCACAAAGTAAGAAAAGCAAATAACAAGGAAATATTTTCTCCCTTCAACATTGTGCCTTCATACAGCCACAGACAAGTTATAACCAACAGCAATTGCCATGTCAATAAAAAGAGTAAGTTTCACTACATTAGATATTGCTATTTTAATAATAATTCATAGAAGTATTTCACTGTATGCATATCAGAGCATACATCTGTATATATACATATATCTCTTTATGTACAAACACACAAATATTATGCTGGCCTTACTCTTCCTTCGTTGCACTTCTCTTCTCATGAAAAAATGTTACAGTATTTTATGTTCTACCACATGTAACAATAAAAATGGGTTTAAATGCAGAAATACTAGTGCAACTTTCTTGCTTTGTCCCTGAAAGTAATGTCACATTTTCTGGATATGGCTTAGCGTTACATATACATCAACATGGCTGGGAAGGTATCCCATTCTTTCCATTCCCACTGGCATCCAAAATCAAGTAAGCTGCACATCAAGGGCAGCTAAGGAAGACATCTTCACTGGCTGTTCAGTTATACAGAATATAAAATATCAGCTTTTCTCTTTCTACACACTTCTCAGAAGTAATTGTCAATGGAACCACACTTACAGTACTCTTCAGGTCTTTGCATTCATCTACTATGTGTACATTATTCTTGCTTGTATTCAGAGAGTGCGTGCTGAATTCTAAACCCTTACCCTGCTCAATCTCCCCATTAGAAGCACTGTGCACAGCAGTGGTTGCTGAATCCATACATTACCCAGATTTACTTCTACATTCATTCTGCTTTCTTTTTTTTTTATTATTTTTTTTATTATTATTTTTTATTTTCCCCCAGCAAAATGATGTTTTTATGAACTGCTAACCCTACTTTTCTACTTGACTACTGCTCTGGTTGGAAACAGTGGATGTTAGCTTGGCATTTTTCCTTCATCACAAAATTTGTTTTCTTGCCAGTAAGGTTAAGAGCGAGGGATACAAATTATTACGTAAAATTACTAGCTGAAGATAGCTGTCATACAAATACTAAACCATCTATCCTATTTGCATATTTGCAGATAACCTGCTAGAGTCACTTAAATTAGTTTTAAATAGTTAAGTGTATAAAGGAAGCAGCAAAGCATACCATGATAAAACAAGGATCCTGAGGGTTTCTACATCATTACATTTCAATTTTGGTTGGAGGAAGAGCAAATGAAACCTGAATTAAGCTCTTCTGCAAACTTGTAAGTTGGTGGAACTTTTTCAAATCTTCATTACATTTTAATGATCTGTCATATTTCCAAGCCGTATATAGCAATAAATTCTGTCTAGAGGCACCAACTCAGGAAAATATTTTATGAATTAATTAAAAATAAATCCACAGACTTTTGGATTAGATAGCAACTGAATATTTTTTCAGATTCTAGATATGCTATGTTAGCACATTTAACTTTACAGAGTTTGTTCCATTCAATTTCCTCTTGTATGGTTCTAGAAAAAGTATAGCCTTGGTTGTACACTGCACATGTGGAACTCCTAATTTTCAGATGCAAATGGAAGCAGCAGAGATGTTTTTCTGTCAGTAGCAGTCATTTTTCTAGAGTCTAATAAAAACAAATATGAATAAGATTGCATCCTGAAATAATCAAATAGTGCTACCTTGTCTTTTCTTACACATGTAAGTGCTGAGTGAATTAGTTATTTAAATGTAAATGTGGAATGAATTAGTTATTTACATTAAACACAAAATGCTGATAAATTAGAAAAATAGAATACAAAGCTTATGCTGGAAATATAGGTATAATTAGACAATATAATATATAATTTGAATAGTACATATAATTAAAATATAGCACATAATTATAATGTAACAGGAAATATTATAAATATATATATAATTTTAAAAATGCAAACAAATAAGATAATACTCAGATCAGAAATAAATCTTAGAACAGACTTTACCAGAAGAATCATGCACCAGAAATACTCTCATTCTTCAGTTCCTCAGTATGACCACTTGGGTATAGATGACCTGGAGAAGCTCCTTGGCCAGTCCATTGGTTCCACCCAGTAAGCAATTGAATATTGTATGTACTGTGCTCTCTGGAGACTTACAAGGCAGAAAGGAATGACTTGCATGTTATTTTCTGATTTCAGTTTCAACCCCAGAAACATCTTCCCAGCTGAGTCAGTCATTCATTATATGTTGGTAGCACTGAGAAGCCCTCAGCTTGCTTTGTAATGAGATGATGAGTTCATTTAATAAAGGAAGGAAATAAACTCTCCCTAGATCAGAAACCATTTCCTTTTGCAAGCAGATGTTGGGACACCAGAAAAATTGTATTTTATCTCAAGGGAGTGCTACATGGCCAGAGAAGCTGCCTCATTTGTACAGTCGTTGCCAACTTGTTCTTTGTTCCTTGTAACCAGCCAAATATAAGTTTCACCGTGCCAGATGCCACAGGAACTGAATGTTGCACATCCAGCAGCTACCCATCAGTGCAGACACACACCAAGGATAGATGCAATGCACAGGTAATGGCTGGTGTAAGCTCTAAAAAGAGTAGCTTCCATCCAAGAGGAACTTAACACAGCTCCATCTGGTGCCTCTGCTCACTGCTAATTAGCTGGCAGGGCGTTGGGAGCTGGCTGGAAGGGCTGCTGCATCCAAAAGGTTTGCTTAGCATGAATTATAAATTTGGCTACCTACAACTTCATACCCTGGGAGGTGCTCTTTGGATGATTATTGCCCTTAGCAGTTGGCTGCCTCCCTAGTCACAGAATGACTCGCTGTGTTATTAAAGCAAATTAAGAGATGGAGGTTTATTGAGTGTCAGGCCACCTCCTAAACGGTGGAATAAGGTTTCCTTGAAGGATGGATTTGACCCCAGAGCTGGACGAGAATTCAATTTGATCGCACTCACTATTGTTTCCATGGCAAAAGAGAAGTGTGCAGACCATGCAGAAGGAGGAACATGTTCTCAGGAAGACCTCTTTCCAGTAGCAGTCGATGTTTTTGCATGTACCAGTGGAAGAAAAGCAGAGAGACAGTCTTGAAGTAAAAACACAGGAAGTGTTCATGATGAGGACAGGTCCTGCCACACACTATTTTAATTAGACAGGGTCTAATACACATTGCTGACAGGGAAAATGTATCCCTATAGGTACAATTAGGCTCCTGGAACATTTTATGCCCAGCTGATGGGTCTGAGCCAGTCAACACCAGAGCTGTACTTCACGAAACACAGTCATTTAAGAACCAGCTGCTACCGCCTGGTGGTTTTTGACAGAAGTTTGAAATTAAGTGGCTAGCAACTCGTTTCATGGGTGAAAGGAAGAATTTTACTCCGTTTTCTTAGCAATTTAAAAAGAAAACTAAAGATAGTGTAAAAAGAAAAGGGAAAATAGAAAGAAAAGGAAAAAAAACAACTAAGGAACAAGGTGAATACCACTATCGAAAAAGCACCAAGACACAGGCTGGAATTATGTTACCTCAACATTCTTTCTAGTGTGAATGCCTTCATTCTGGGGTAAATTAGTAAAAAATTAGGCAATACAGGCCCTCAGTTCTGTTTATTACACTCTTTATTTTCCACAGCAAAATCTAACACTTAACCTTGTATATTAAACATCGACCATATTCTCACACACTCAAGCTTGGTTGATAAGAAGTAATAAAGGAAAAGGGAAAAGAAGTCTGTATGTTAATGAGATAGCCCTGTTAACACATAGCAGCATACTTTGTCATTTCATGCTGCTTATTTTAAAAAGTTATATTTATTAAAAACTTCTAAATTTCAAAGCAACCAAATCCAAACAAATGTAATTTAAAAAATTATTTTCTGTTCCTTTTTAAAAGATATATAAAGGCAACATATTCAGGACACTAAATAATTCATTTTCTGAATTAACGTTACCAACATCTAAGAGGATAGAAACAGACAGGGAATATATTAATACTTAATAAGGGAAACCAGTCATCCCACATTTCAGTACTTAGAATAATGTTAGAATGAATTACTACAAGCAAAATGTATGCAACTAGAAAATTAGTAAGGTTACAGAAAGCACATCAAATGTGAATTAATCGGGGAAAAAAAAATCATGCTAAACAACTTTCTTTATGACAGGTCTACTGCATTTGTTCGAGGAAACATTACTTTTTTATATAACTAAATTGAATAAAAAGCACAGTTTAAAAAATTCAAGAATAATACTGACTTGAAACGCATTGTGCATACTTTAGAAAGAAGGTCTGTAACTAAAAAAAATATTTTTGCAAATCTGAGATCGGGCATAAAATCAGTCAGATGGAATTCGGCAAAGACAAATGCAAAGACCTACATTTGGGAAGGAGATAATAGATGCAAGAACGGAAAATGGGCAATTCCAAATTGGGCTGAAGTCCAGCAAAAAGGAAATAGATGTTGAATTGATAAAATAGAGTATGAGTCAAAATTGCAGTACTGTTCCTTAGCACCATGGAATGTTATATGTAAGACACTAATGGCAGCTATTCTGTTTTACTTATTTTAGGGAGCTATCGTTTGGAGTACACCTTCAACTGTAGTGTGTAATGATTCAAGCAAATGTACTGAAGAAAAAATATGATGCATCCTGAGGAGACACTGCATCTGTATCCTCTGCTTTAATCCAAAGAAATTTTCAGTTTTCTGTAATGAAAGTGGAAAAATGACTGCCCTGTGGGACCACAGGTCCAAATTTAAAGCCTTCTGCAATTTCAATAAAAAGGGTAAAGGTTATAAAATCTTTAGTGGAAGTTTTTAAACTACAAAAAAAATTAACAGCAACAGGGATGATCTAAGTATACGTAATACTGCTTCGCACCAGGAAGACAGATAACATGATCTCTCAAGGTTTCTTTCAACTATCCACTTCTTTTATCCCAAATATGCTTAATTGCAACTGCAGTGAGTTCTTACCGGACATGATTTAAGAAAGGCTGCATCGCTCCTCATAGTCTTCTGAACTAATAAAGTGAATCTGACTGGCAGAAAAAGCCATAAAGATACAAAGATACAAAGAGACACAAAATTGATGTTGCAGGTTTTTTTCCCCCTAGCTATTGTAGATTTTATTATATACATTTTTTACTAACTTTTGTTATTACCTTATATTTTTTTCTTTTGAAATGCCTAATCCATAGCATCTCTGAATGCAGGTCTTCTGTTAAAGGTACTTGGTTAGATACACTTATAAAATTTAAGGCCATGTACATTTCTTCGTATGTTTCGAATACCATTCTTATATTAATACAGATAGAAATAAAATATATATGTTCTCAAACGAAATTGTTAAACCAATCCTAGAGTTGTACTCTGCTTAAATCCTTCCGAAAATCATTTAGTGTCCTTTTGATCAAGATCAGACTACTTAAGAATTAGTTCCTTTGATCTCTACTGTTCCCTGTAAAGTCTCTAAGGCCAGAAGAAATTCAGTTCATAGAGAGCCTCTGTTGATTTGTCTGGTCACACCCAAACTGTCTACTACTACTGTAAAATACCATGCTAACCAAATATTTTTCTTGCTAGATGTTGCAAGAAACACTCAAAAATGTGCAAAGGGCAGCATGTGCCCACCCTGTTTTCAGATTTACTGCCTGGATGCACAGAAAATGCTGTCTTCGGGAATGCACATGACCCTCCAAAAGCAATAGCCAAAAAACCAACAAGACTTAATTTCTTCAGCAGTAAACATCTAGACTATAATATTTTGGGGCACAAGTGGTGGAATTTTTCTGTGTTGAAGAGCACCTCCCAAATTTGTACTTTTTATAGATAAATAATATTATCCAATGAAAAAAAAAAACCAAACCCACAGTAATTTTACCTTTGAGTGTTTTATCAATACATTAGATCATATCTTTGAAATATTTTCCTTCTGATCCCTTTTCCTTGTAAAATCTACTTATCCTTTGAACACATAAGGAGTAAAACAAAACAACCAGTCACCCTCCTCTTATTTTAAAACAAAGTTAAAAAAGTGTAGTCCAGAAAACACACTCTGAAATTTCTGTTTTCTTGAGAATTCACAGTTTTAATATTCAAGAACACATACTTAGTACCTACTCCTAACTACTCCTTAGTACCTACTCCTATGTACAATCCCAACAGCTAGCAAAGCATCTAACTAGTGAACCATATGCCCAATTACCTCATTTGCAAACATACATGACAATTTAAAGTGCAAATTAGTCAGAGATTTGTATGTATAAAATTATGCAGGTGCATTTTTTAATCCAGGTTCACCTGGATTCAGCTTCTCTTCTTGAAAGTAGAGTCAGACTGGAGGGCCTCAGTTCCACCAGTTTCATAAGATCACTGACATTTCTTTCATATAAGGTATTATATGTGTTTTATAAACTATGCTGTATTTTTTAAAAAATATAACATTTAAAAATAAAGACAGTGCACTGGAGACAATCTGAATATGATCATATCAATTACAACAGTATAATGAATGCAATAGAACCAATTTTCTTATACTAATTTGAAATAAAATTGCAACAGGTGTAAAATACTGCATACTTGCTCCAGAAGCACACAATATAATAAAGAGTTCTCTATAAAAAACACCATGTTCCTGGTGTTAGTTTTACAAATTATACAATTGATATTTCTTAAAATAAACAGCAATTTTTAAAATACTTTTTTTAAATAGTAAGGAATGAAATACAACTTATTGTCATGCCTTTTTGCACATGCACGGAGACCAGTATGAGTATGAAGATGAATATTCCACACTTTTTAAGCATTATTTTGTTGGTACCAACTGACCACCCATTCCAGGAATCTCCTAAAGAAACAGGAAAATTGTGATACTAGGCAAAGGAATATTATTTATGATTTTAAATGCTAGATTATTTCTGTTCTACCATTTAATTCAAATTTAAAATAACAGCTCATTCCTGACTGAATTCTTATACCGAGGATACTCTACAGCTGCAAAGAAAACTTCTGTGTTCATAGCAGCAACTGTCTAAGGCTGATTTGCAACATCTATGGTTTTGAATATTTCAGTGTTTGAAAGTGCATTTTATTCAGCCAAAGAACAAATATTAGCCTTATGCTGTCAGCTCTTGAGTGGAGAACAAATATAAATTTGAGAGAACTTAGTCCATACAGCAATTTTGTTTAAAACTGTTGGGGGTAGCAGCCGTTGTCTTTTCATCTATATCATCCACCTATACCATCCTATCATCAGGTCATAAGAGATTTAGTGTTAGGTCTTAGTGTATAGAATGTCAAGTGCAAATTCAATTTGCATGTCCTTAAAAAGGTGAAAGTTAATACTTACAAAAGTCACAAATTAGATTTTAACAAGTTTGCGAGTGGTAGATATTCTCCACACGTGTGAAAGTACAGAACCACTAGTGGGAAAGTCTTTATACATAAGGGAAGAGCAAATATATATAGTTCTAAACCAAGAAAAAATAAGAGTGACACTCTTGTTTTGACAGTTTGTGGGGTTTTTTTCAGAAGGGGAAATAAACGCGCCATGAAAGCAAATACCATGAAGTTAATAGATTGGAGACAGCAGCAGAATAATTGCAGTCCAGTTTTTTGTACTCAGATTAACTCAGTACAGAGAAGTTTATTTTCTTCCAACACCTCTGAAACAACTAGCCCATTATTTTGTACAATTAATAACACACTTTCCTGGAAGATCTGTCAAAACTAGTTGCACATGTCTCAAGTACTGTAAAGTGCGTGCAAGAGGAGGAGAAAGGTAAAGTCAGGTACAAAACATCAAGTTAATATCACTAGGCTACAAGGCTTAAAACAATCTCTGAAAGACAGAAAAAAAAGCTCTGAGAAACTAGCACCAATAGCTTTTTGTTATAATCTATTCAGGGAATTCAGTAGGCATGTCTTTCTGGACTTCAGTAAAGCAGTTGATATGTTGTTACATGGAAAAATGGCAGTCAAACAAGAAAAAATGAAGGATTGGGACTAGATTGATAAGTGGGACAAAACTGAACAGTCTCAATGCAATCAAGATCAATAATATGAAAATGTGTATTAAGCCGTGTACGTTGCACCTTTATTTAAGATTTTACATTTCGCAGGAAGTTCAGAAAATTCACCTCCAGTGATTACAGGTATACATTTGGTTACGACTGAATGAATTCACATCTGTCTCCGTTTAAAATGTAAAAGATAAATACTGTTTCAGAAGTCACAGGTAATATAAGACCTTGCTCATAACATACCTAAGTCAAGTCTTCAGTCCAGAGAACTCTTCTCAAGAAAGAAGAAGTTCAAACTGGAGTAATTGCAAATGAAGTTTACTAGAAAGACGAAAGGAAACTCTGGACCCAGAGAAGAGGCAAAAAGAGATTGGCTTCTCTGTTGTTGGCAGTTTGTGTTAACAAATGTGGTGGAGACACAAGAATCAAGGAGAAAGTAAAGTTATTTAAACGCAATAGCAAAGAAATAACTGAATATGAATTGCCCACTTAAAATTATAATTTTTAATCTAAATAAATGACAAAGTTCCCTGTAAAAGCACAAAAAAATCATACTCTACCTTTTTCCACCAAGATCAAATTACACTAATCCAGGTGTGATTTTGCTCTAAAACAAGACACATACAGTAAATTTAAACCTGTTTGCTGAGCAAAAGCAGTCAGAAAGAATTTTCAGAATTGTTTCATTCAGCTCCTGTGATGTATAAAGTTTGACAAGAGGTTTGTTATGCAAAAATGAGAATCTACTCCAAAGGATAAATTATTCTTCATTAGAGGTAAACAAAGAGGATCAGACCAGGCATATAAGCAATAAGGAAAAATCCATTACTCTGTTTTTCTTTGATATGAATGATTGAACTGTTAATACTTGTCCTGTAAAGATAGCACCAATGGCTTAATTATTGTAAAGAAAGTGAAAATTCTAAAATTTAGCATACAAATGAATACATTTATGCAGACTAACATACACAGGTTACAAGGACTTGCTACCAAGAAACGTATTAATGTCTTACTTTTGCCCTTATGCAAATACTCATTAGACAGCGTAAAGATCTCTATTCCACTGCAGAAATCCCAGTAGGCTTCATTAGTTCCGACAGAATAAATTGGGAAAAAAACAACCTCTTTTACATAGGAATCTATTTTATCAATAATACCTGTAGATATGGTGTTCAGTGAAATGCTAAACTTCGAGGGCAAATGGTGAATGTGTCCCTTGCAGAAGAATCCTGCTGATATAAAGGAAGAGCAGGCCTTCTGCCAAATCAGTTGTCAAACACTTGACAGTCCTCACTTCCTCTGCAGGGAAATAATGACCTTGAAGGAATACATACAGTGATGAATAACACATATTTAAACCAGTTTCCTTGTACAGTTTTAATTTTTTTAAGCTCCAAGAACCACTTAGACAATTACAACTGACCCATTCTGTTCCTACCTTTTCAAGACTCTCTAATGACATCAAGGTTATTTTTTCATATTGATTAGTAACAATTCTTTTTCGAATTTCTTATGACATCTACTTTCAGCTACTTTTTTATGCCTGCCTTATGTTTTTCAAGGGTGTCAAAATAGCAACACAGTATGAATGTCAGTTCTGTTATCATCTTTAAACATTAGAATAATGTTCAGTTGATCCAGTCAGCTGCACTAGGAAAGATGTATAATGTATGGGAAAGGTATATTAAAAAAAAAGGGGGTTGATATCATCAAAATTGTGCCACTTAGTTCCAGAATTCCCCTCCAGCATCCCCTGTTAAGAATTTCTGCTTCCATTAAGCCTTTTTGCTTATTCATTAGATTGAAAAGAGTGAAGACTGTTTTATTCCTTCTTACCAAACAAAACCAACCACTGGTATTGTCCATTACTAGGTGAGTTTTAAGTGCTGTCCTTCTGGACATAAATTTTTTAAATCACCTGAATATTTCCATCTATTCTTTTAAACTTAGGGTGGGTATGTCAGAATCCATCAAGTGTTAGCTCTATCAGTATAAGACATTTTCTTGAAGCCCATCTGAGCATTTGAAGGCTTTCCCATCCCAAACAAGAACGTGCTACGTAGATTGAGACCATCTGCACGATCCATGTAGGTTATGGTAGCTGGGCTGGTAACAACTAGAATTAAGGCAGCAGTCACAGGTTCATTACTCTGTTCCAATTATTACTTTATTAAATCACTTCTAAAACCACTTCCATGTCTGCTAAATAATGAAGATTTATAGTCAAATGAATAACCAAAGATGAATGGCAGCACTACGTTCAGTTATATGCAAAGTTGTTTTCAGGCAGATGGCTTCAAATGACTGTATTTAAGCATTACTGAAGGACTTAACCACAAATATCTTTTTTTTTTCTTTTTTTTTTTTTGTTTGTGTGTTTGGTTGGTTTGGGTTTTTTAATTATTTTTTAATTTGAACTAAAAAGTTTTTAAAAAGTCCTTTACAGCACTGTGGACTGATGCTTGCAATAAAAATGAAAGTTTTCATACTGTATTTATCCCCTGTAACATGAAAAAAAAAAAATCAGAAATAACTCCAGGGAACTGTATTACTCCTTGCAGACAGCTGTTATCAGTGCTTGCCAAATATTTTTGTATTTTGATTCATTTAGGAGTTTTTTGACCATGTCATGGTTTAACCCCAAATGGCAGATATGTACCACACAACCTCTCTTNATGTAATGGTTGCTTGGGAAGATAAATACCATAACTCCAAGTGCCCTCCCGTTCCTTATTCTCCCCCAGCATTTACTGCTGAGCATGACATCACACGCTTTGGCATATCCCTTTGGCCTGTTGNGTAAAAGCTGTGTGCTTAAACAAACCACAGCAAGGAATTCATTCACTATTTCCCAGTGGCAGACAGATGTTTAGCCACATCCAGGAAAACAGGTCCCCACCATATGTAATGGTTGCTTGGGAAGATAAATACCATAACTCCAAGTGCCCTCCCGTTCCTTATTCTCCCCCAGCATTTACTGCTGAGCATGACATCACACGCTTTGGCATATCCCTTTGGCCTGTTGTGGTCACACCCACACACACTTCTTGCCAACCNACTACACATCCAAAATGCAAGCTACTATAAAAATAGTGAACACTACCACGGCCAAAAACAGTACAACAGGTTGTCATCTCTTTTGTTCGTCATCATTTTACCTCATCAAAGAAATTTAAGCTGAATATCAATTCATCTATTTTAGCCTCATGATAAATATGTGCTTTTTTTTTTTTTTTTTTAATATTTATTTTGCAGTTTCAGGAATCAGATAATTTCTATGGTATGCACAACCGAGGCACCCTCTTCAGAGTAATCAAGTGTTTGTACCTCTTGGCTTACCACTGTAGCAAAAAGTGTCACAGTTACCACACAGCTGAGAAGGAGATAATGTTACTTTCCAGCTGTGATGGAGGTACAAGATCCATCTAACACAGTCCTTGCTTCTGACCAATACCAGACTCTTAGGAATGAGCAAAAAGCAGACAAGCCTATGGTCTTACTTGTTCTAGGCTCTTCAAAAGGTCTGCAAGAAATTTGTCTTGGGAGAAGTGTTTCTCCTCTGTTCTGCACTGTGGGAACACAAATGTGCAATGCAAGAGAAGGATCCGTGATGACACATCACTTTAATGCCACGATGTGATCTACTCATTTTCTCTTCAAAGTAGAGGGGAACAAAAAGCTAAGATTATTAGCACCACCCATTATAGAAAGAGTTAAACCTTTTTCCAGAGCCTGTCCTTGGTTATAATTCAATGTTTAATTCAACTACTACAACTTTACATACCACGCTTATTTTTACTATTCTTGCTACATAGAGCTTACACAGAGCTCAGCAAATACAACCTAGGACACCAAATTTGTTAATAAAAAGCTCATTACCCATACCCCATTTATCCTGGACAAACAAGACAGACGTGGTAGAAAAAGTGATACAGGGCCCTATATTTAAGATGTTATCTTCACATAGGTACAAATTAAAATGGCTGAAACATAGTAATTCTAATTCTGCTTCTCCCAGCTTTTGGGGGATTTCATTTTTGGTTTTGGCTTTAATAATACTCTTCTCCTAACTTTATGAATGGTATTTAAAGAAAAAGAGTAAACTGAGCCTTAGTCTTAAAATACACTCAAGATACGACAAACTTTCTTAGCCTCCTGTATGGTAGACATGCATGATTCTCCTGGATTGACAAGTCAGGGAAGAGAGGGAGGAATCTTGCCCAAAAGCAAAAACATGTATGTTATTAAATTTATAGAGATGATCTGGACAGCCTTAACTTCCAGATTATCCTTTTTTTCCTGCAGGTTTCAGAAGTGTGTCAAATAAATTTCAGTGTACACTGGAAAGTACTTTAATAAGATAGTTTTAAACTTTCTTGAGTAACAGTGTATTGGCTTTGAGGGGTTTTGATACTCGTATTTGATCCACGAATGTAACAGAAAATGAAAAAAACAAATCAATAACTAAACTCACATGAAAAATATTGTGAACCTTAGACGAGTAATAAGATACTTAACTTTACATATTGCCAAAGTCAGAAATAGCCAAATGCAAGTTAATTAACAAAAAAACAAAACAAAACAAAACAAAAAAAACAAACAAAAAAAACACACACACAAAAAAAAGGATAGAACAAGAGATTTTAGGAACAGGGAAATAGCATAATTCTATTCCATGGTGCAGTACAGAAGTAAAGAAGGAGGCATGAGAACAGCAAGAAATCCATGTTAACCATAACCTAGAAAAACTAAATTAATCTTCTGATCTTTTCAAAGTCAATGATGTGATTTCATGAACCCCAACACTACACTGACGCTTTAGTTTCAGCATTGGTAATTAAGAACTGAAGTATGCTTGCTGCACATCTGAACCCAAGGCTGAGAATTAACAGCAAGACTCTGGCCTTGACCCATATTTGTATGCTAGTAAGTATGAGACAGACCATGACCTGTAATAATTTCATATCTGAAAGTTTTGAAATCTGTTTTTCCCAACCTTTGCTTTCAACAGAACATTTGAATATTAAGTTCTAATAAATGTCCAGCCCACAACTGGATAAACACATCCTGTGCTGGGTGAGCAGTTGGCTCAGGGGTCGGGCACAGAGGGTGACAGTGACTGGGGTGACATCAGACTGTGACCTGTCACTGCTGGGGTTCCACAGGGCTCCATCCTTGTCCCTGTGCTCTCCAACATCTCCATCAATGACTTGGACACAGCACTGGAAAGGACACTGAGCAAGTTTGCAGGTGACCAAAACTGGGAGGAGTTGCTGAGTACCTGGAAGGCAGGGAGAGCCTGCAGGGAGACCTGGACGGATCTGAGGGCTGGGAATCACCAACCATGGGAAGTTCAACAAGGGGAAATGCCGGATTCTGCCCTGGGATGGGGCAACCCTGGATGGACAGACACCCTGGGAATGAGAAGCTGGAGAGCAGTGCCAGGAAAGGGCCCTGGGGGTGCTGGTGGTGCCAGTTGTCCCTGAGTCAGCATTCCCCGGGCAACCAGGAGGGACATCCCTGTCCTGGGGCAGCAGGGAGGGGATTGTCCTGCTCTGCTCTGCCCTGGGGCAGCCTCACCTCAACATTGGGGCACTTTGGGGGGACACAATGGAAGGGAGAGATTGAGCCATCAGAGAGTGTCCAAAGGAGGGACTGAAGGCGGGGAAGGGCCTTGATTTGAAGGAGTGTGAGGACACTGAGGGCACTTGGTGTGTTCAGCTGGAGAAGAGGAGACTGAGGGGAGACCTCAGTGCAGTTCCAACTGCCTGGGCAGGGGCAGAGGAGGGGCAGGACTGAGCTCTGCTCTGGGGGGACCAAGGACAGCACCCAGGGAAGGGCTGGAGCTGTGTCAGGGCAGGCTCAGGTTGGATCTCAGGAAAAGGTTCTTCCCCCAGAGGGTGGTTGGCACTGACCAGGCTCCCCAGGGCAGTGGGCACAGCCCCAAGGCTGCCAGAGCTCCAGGAGGGGTTGGATGATACTCTCAGGCATGTGGTGTGACTCTCGTAACCTGCGTGGGGTTAGGAACTGGACCTGATGATCCTTATGGGTCCCTTCCAACTTGGCATATTCTGTGATTCTCTGATTCTTTATGTCAGTTGAAACACATTGTCTTGTATTGCTGCTAGATGCCTTAATTAAACATATACACAAGAACATAATTTCCAGTTTTCCTTATTCTCATAATAGACAATATAGTTATGAAACCTAATTATCAGTTTTCTAGTGTGATCATTGCACATGTGGGATATGTTTCTTTCTCATTCCTGTGTTAATTGGATGCAGATATTTTGTATAATTTTTTTTCTACCCACAAAGGATGAGTATTATGTTAATGAGAAGCCAAATGCTCATTCAGTTGAGAAAAATTCATTGCAGAGTTTCAGAGAAAGTTATCTTCCTTTTTGTTTGTTTTTTTTTGTGTCCTCCTGGGCTGCTTCTCTGTCTTGAATATTGCTCTAACACTGTTTTCATAGTAATGACAAGTGCTTTAAAAGAGCACCACAAAGTTTAGCTTTAGTACAGGGTAGAATATGACAGCTGCACTTTGCCCAGGCACAGCAAGGGAGGAGAGAAATAAAGGTATAAAACAGGCAGAGAACAAATATCACCAGTCCTTAGATTCCACGCTGGTCCTGCTGAATGGATGGTCCAGATCTGGGGCAGTAAGACAAAGAAATTGAGAGAGAAAGAGACAAAAAAAGAGAGGGGGGGGGGACACCAATCAGCTTTGTTTTATAGTTAACCTAGTGCACACTTCTTGTTTTGTGCCATTTTCTTGGTGGTGTGCTGCCAGCCCTTTTGAGCCCTCCTCCAGGAAATGCCTTCCCACCTTCACAGGACCCTCTCTTCTATTCACAACTTTACTGTTGCAACAGTCAGAGTGTTTGAGACAAAACATGCTTGAGCCCAGACCTCCACACCTAGGAATCCTTTTTCTCTGCAGAAATGCTAATGTATGTGCTTTTATTATTAGAAGGTCCTGAGGCAGGGACAAAGGACCTGACTTCATGCTGGTAATTTAGACAAATGAAGAGTTTGATGGTTTTATCTGCAGGCAGTGTTTCTTCTGCCACAGATCAACTGTTATATGTGGGGAATATGATTTCTGTGCCTTGAAAAGAAAATGCATGCAAAAGTAAAGTAACAAGCTTACTCAAGTGGAGTTTTTTGACTTCTCAGATTAAGAATGGTCGTATAAATCCAATGATTTTGATAGCAGAGAGTAGAGAATTACAATATTGTCATCACAATTATCATTGTAACATAAGGTTTAATTTAAAAAGTTTTGGGGATCAAAGCCCTACTACCAGAGTAAAGGTCAGTAACCCAAAATAACACATTGCACATCGTAATATTCTTCTAAAAAGTCAAAAGCAGTCATTTTAGTTACAGAATTGTTTACACCATGCTGAAACAAAGACAAGCATTTAATTATTCAGGATCAATTAGAGGCAATAGTTATTTCTCTAACCATTTATTTCCTTTCTGCAATGTTTAAAATCCTAAAGACAAGCCAATCAATTCTTCTCTTAACCCCACAAAAATCCAAATATGAGCTACTAATTTCTTTCCTGTTTGCCATAAAAATAAATTAACAGGAAAAAGCTCCTTTGCAAGACATCAAAAGTAATTCCTTAAATTATTTCTCTCCAATCTGCAATAAAAATTCATTAAGCTCAGCTTGATTCTGAACTTTCAAAGCAGTTTATTCAATAAGTTTATTTTCATTCACAAACAATTTAATTACTCCAGGTCCTGTTCCTTAAAGTTTTTCTCACAAAAATTCCTCCCTTAACTGAATCTACATGCCTTCATCCATCTTGAAAAGCTACAAATTTGTCTCTTCCATCATCGGAGGTGCTGGCCATGATCAAAGAGCTAGATTCTGAAATGGTATTTCCTGTGCACCAGGGGATTTACAAGTGTCAGTCATCTTTCAGAATTAGCCCCAAAGTGAGCAGTTCCTCGCAGCTGCTGTAGTTTCAAAGCAGAATTTGCAGAAATAACGGCTCTAGTTTGTATGAGTAAACAGTAAAGCAAGGCTTTATGTTTCTATTTCCTACTCTGTTGGCATTGGTGACATGCAAGCATCAGCATTGCAAGTCACACTGAGATATCAGCATTAAGTACTGCAGGTGGATTAGTTTCTCTTCTCAAATGCTCCACAGAAAAATTGAATGTATTCATAAAAACTTACAAGACCTTGTAATGCTTTGCTATTTAAGCCTGATATTATACATACCCATTTCCCTATCCCAATGAACCTTTTGCACTCTTCTGTAGATGATAAGGGACTAAAACTTTGCCCTCCAGAAACTCATTCATATTGCCTCAATATAGGCTTAATGCCATAAAGATGACTAAAGCTCATACAAAGACCGAAGCTTTGAACAGCATATCTATACCCTTTCCTGAAAACATCTGTGAGCCCTCAGGCTACTGTTTCAGGACCCTACAATCAAGTACAAAAAGATGAGAGTCACTGTCTCGTCTACACAGCTGGCCATCCTCTTGCTTAGGAATTCAAACACCTCACTGTCAAAAACTGCTACAGAAGTGCAGATTGATCTAACAAATATTTGTGGAGCCTGGCATTCATTGTGGAGCACAGTTTTCAGAAAGTATTAACACTACAAAAAGTAGCCTACTAATGTATTTGAAGGTAAGAAACAGAAATCAGCATAATCCTTCCATTTTAGCAAATGGACAATGTTAGAAAAACATGAAAAATGTAGTTAATATAAGGTACAGTGTAATGAAACAGAGAAGTCAAATACAATTTTACTTAACTCTTAGGTAAGATTATAGTAAGTAAAGAATAAACACGGTTAATTTAAACCTATAGATTCTTTCCTTCCCATTCTTTATTATTCATCTTTCTTTCCAACATACACAAGATAGACATATTGCACAATTAGGAAGGATTCAGATCTCCTTCTCTCCTCACTCCTTTAACATAGCACTGTCAGTAAATGATTATCATCCTGTCATCAGACAGTAAGGGATCGGAAAAGCAGAAATAGCAGAATCGGTTAACTGTTCAGCTGCAGACACAACCCTTGAAAAGCTCTGTCCACAATTTTTTTTATTAATGCACTTCTCTAAAAGGGTCAGAAAACTAATATACTCCCCTAAGTTATTTTCCATTTATAATCAATTAGACATCAGTTCTAGTCGTTTCAGGGTCAAGGAGTGATGAATCTCATGTCCAGACTCCAGTGACTGAGAATTCATTTCTGTACCAAACCTTTGCTCACAGGCAGGTCCGGGGACAAGACATGTTCAATGCTAAGCAAAGGTACCTTCAGCCCTCTGTGCCACCCCTGCAGAAATAAACCTCCTGCATGTTGGGGGTTTACAGTTTCCCCGTGACTTTAAACACCTTTCTGAGTATACTGGTTAATAGGAAACTAGCCTTTAGCCCGTCATTTCTGAAGGTTATTCTGAAGTCATCAGAGAAGAAACTGGGTCACAAAGATAAAAAACCTTAAGAGAAATGTGATCGCTTGGGCAAATTGATTGATGTATGGAGCATTATTCTAACTGAGAACACTAAAGACTGTAATGTGTTAAGAAGTCAAATTGATAACCTAGAAAAGAGATCTGCTACAAAAAGATTGATGGGAGTTTTTGAAGGCATGGCAATAAGAAAAATTAATTTTTATTATTTGCACTGTATTACAATGTTTTGTAATGTAGTATAACAAATCTTTCTGATGAAGTTGCACTCTCTTGCTACTTCTACTGCCTTGAATGAAAGCCAAGGTTACAGAGAATAGATATTTATCACATTGCAGAGTAGCTTTTTGCCGAAACTCTCACGCTGATTGATGAGCTACCAAGTAATCATTTCACCCAACATTGAAATCTGGTTACTTTTTCTCCACAATTCAACAGTATTCTGCAACAGTAAACAATAGCACTCAGCTGCTGCTTGCTGGGGCCCTGACCCAGGATGTTGTGGAGACTGCTAAGGTTGTCCAATCCTTTGACTGCTACAACCTGCTGTGCTTTCTGGTGGGCAGCAAGGGTACTGCCAGGACAATATCAATATAGACAGTCACAGGTATGAGGGCCCAGGTAGTGTTTTACTCATTGCTACTGCTGAGGGAAAAGGGTTATTAAGAAGAAGGGTCTGATGCTGTGTGTCATGAATTGGTGGTTGCAGAGCTTGTATGAGCATCAGGGTTTTGGTTTCTGTGCCTGCGGGATGCTGCTTGAGCACAAACATCTTACTGGGAGAGATGATATCCAGCTCAGTAAGTGGTTTTTTTCCAGCAGGATCACTGATCTGGCAAAATGGGTTTTAAAGTGGGAATGAGGGCAGAGGGAGAATTACCAACAGCCTTCTGGTGAAGTGATGGACACGGCTGACAAAGAAAGAGCCTTGAGAAATTTGAACGAAAGGGAACATAAAATCAACAAAACTGGGCCTAGGAAGGTGAGCACCAGCATTTTCATATAAGCAAATGTGAATTGTCTAGCAGGTACCATTATGTGGAGAAATAAAAACACAAAACCCAAATGCAAAACAGGCTCTTTCTGGGAAATCAGCATGTTGGAATGTCTCTGGGAACTGTCTGCATACGAATGCACACAGCATAGGGAATGAGTATGAGAAATTAGAGATATGTGTGCAGTTGCAGGGTTGAAGTCTTGCTGAGATCACAGAGCTCATGGGACAGCTCATGAGCCTAGAGTGCTCCAATGGAGAGATTCCAGCTCTTTAGGAAACACAGGGTAGGAAGTTTGGCTTTATGCAATCACAGCTGGAATGACACCTTCAGTAGACAGCTAAAAGTAGCCTCCTGTTCACTCCCGGTCCTCCTGGAGCACTTCATTCACACTTCTATCTGCTGGAGGAACAGCACAGAACATAATCAATCCAGAATGTTCCTGGCAAGCATCAAAAAAACTTTCTGATGGAAAAGACAGAAGATCCAACAAGGAAATGTTTTCTGTTGTACTTAGTACTCACAAAAAAAAAACCTGGTTGTGGATGTGAAAGCTGGCTGAAGGCTTTAACAGGAATATTTATAAGGCTTTATCAAGAATAGTCTCTCCCAGTGAGCAGGAAATAAGACTAATACATCAGGACAAGGATGAAAAAGTGGCTCCTAAGGAAACTCAAACATAAAAAGAGAAGAAGGTCAAAGCAAGGACAAATAACCTGAGAGAATCACAGAGACACTGCTTGAGCATGCAGAAGAATGTATAGCTAGGGAAGGCAAAACCTGCCTGGAACTGATACTGGTAAGGGATGCCAAAGACAACAAGAATAGCTGCTCTAAATCAGTGAGAGGGAACAGAGTATTAGAGGAAGTGTGGGCCCATTGCTGAACGGGACAGGAGATCTGGTGGCACCCGATATGAACAGGCAGAGGTCATGAACGCTTTCTTTGCCTCAGACTTCACAAGCAAGCCTGGCCCTCAGCAATCCCAGAGTTGAACCATATGGAATCCAGAGTTTTCTTCCAGCATCAGCCGTGCTGTGATTCCAATTCTATGAGTGTTATCACAGTGAGTCAGAGATCAGGGAGATCAGCCTGGCTTGGATCACTTACCCTATGCTCAAAACTGATTCTGGAGAGTGCATACCAGCTATATGTGATACAGTGTGACTGACTACATGAGGTGCAGTTGGACCTTAGAGAGTCTTGAACAGAGATGTTACCTACCAGTGCTCCTGAAAACTTGGAAGTTTCGCTATGTGTGTGACACAGGGTACCATCGGCCCCAGGTTCTTTTGCATTGTCAGACTGGTGAAAACCTGGAGTGAACTGGGTCAAAAGAGACCACTGCAGTGATTGTAGGAAAGACAGTCTGGCTTCAGTTTCTCTTTAATCTCTAAGAACCATGGTATGACCATGTAAATCCAAATTACTGGTTTGCAACATTCACTGGTACAATTTTGCATTAACTCTGCTATTAGTGGAGTGAGAGGACAGCACATCACATAAAATGGTAACAATATGTAATCCAGACACTGGCTTATAATTTCCAAAATTTCTGGCATTGTGGAAACAAAGCTATGAAGTCAACCTATCTGGCTGACTACCTACTGCTAGTAGAAACAATGTGACAGGACTAGGTAGAGGAAAAAAACAATCCATGCAAGGAAAATGTGTTGCTTACACACATCTAAATGATAAAATTATCTTTATGTATGGTGTCACACATGATTATTATAACTTAATATTATCAATTTTTTCACATGTGCCTCCTAGGCCAGAAATTCACCAGAAAACTTATTTTTTCCTTATTTTATTTTTACTAACACTGCATTTGTCAGTCATTACAATGACCCAACAGACTTACATCTAAGCATAGAGTGCAACAGCAGTTCTTGTTACTACTCGATTGTAAAAGAGAAACCAGAGACCCAACCCTATTAAATCAGCATTTAGCAACTTCAGATATTTACTTTCAAAGCATATTCAATGTTGACAAGCCCATTTTTCATCCCTGTGTTGAATGATTAGTATTTATGAAAATGAACATGTGAGATACAAAGGTTTTTTGTACCTGACCTCATTTGTCAGGAGATGAGATCATTCAATGCAATTAGGGTGATGACAGAGACAGATGGTAAATGATCATACAATGGATTATTATAGTTTCTTTTTAGTAGCAGCATACATTATACAGTCAGATGCATTAGCTTAAAATGTCTTTGGGAATTATAATAATTAAATGTCAGTTATGCGGAGATCACCATCATCCAGATTTTCTCATTGCCAGGAATTAATACAGAGGGAGGGGAGAGGAGGGGAGGGCTGTACGTAATCACAGACCTTCCAAGAAAAAGTCACAAATGCTTGAAAAAAAGCTTACGTGTGCATACATACAGGTATGGAACATTTTTATTGTGTTTGCACAGTGTAACTCATGGATGACAAACACGAAGACAGGAAGGAGTGTTACTAGTGCTGTACTTTGCGAAAAATCGTGAATGGTGACAACATGGTCAAAAACAGCTTAAGAGAGAACCCACAAGAACTGAAAAGAACAGAGGACTTGGGGTAGGGAAGGAAAAGGAGTTAAAAAAAGATGTTTTAAAGCTGAATAAAATTTATCCAATATTTTTCTTACTTAATTATTGAATGTTGTGTTGTCATGCACCTGAGCGTAGTCATAATCAAACTGGAACTCCTCTAGTTAATCTGAAAATTGATTTCCATAAATATTTCCCCACCCAATATGTATCTTTCTATGTTGACTGTACAGAGATTAGTGGGACTTTTCCTTTTCAGCCTTATTTTTGGTCAAAATATTCACAAATATATATCATTTACATTTACCTCTTCACTCTCCATTTTTACCATGTCTTTCAACACTTAAGCTTTCAGCTATGGGAAAATTATACCTTTCTGGTATGTCACCGCCTACATATGCTTTATATTTTAACAGAGAATGCTGCACTATCAAATGCTGCAAAATATTTAGAAATATCACACGAAATCCTTAGGGTTCCTGTGATTTGCCCTTAAATTCTCTGACAGTTGTAGTTGAGGCAAAGAAGGTGTTAAATACCCCAGCCTTTTCCTCAGTTTTGGTAACTGTGTTCCCCCTCATCTCCAATAAAGAACGGAGGTTTTCCTTGCCTCTCCTTTTGCTATCGATGTGTTTATAAAAACACTTTCTATTATCCTTTACAGAAGTGGTCGGATTAAGTTCTAATTGAGCTTTTGCCTTTCTGATTTTCTTTCTGCATGACCGAATGACTCCCTTAAACACTTACTGAGTTGTCTGCCTCTTTTTCCAAATGTGATACACCCTCCTTATTAGCCCAAGTTCCTGCAAATGGGGGGGGGCCAGTTGTCTTCCCCACTGGCTCATCTTTCGACACACAGGGATAGCCTGCTCCTGTGCCTGCCAGGTTTTTTTCCAGAGTCTGTCCATCTTTCCTGGACCCCTTTGTTACTAAGGGCTGTTTCCCAAATCAGCCTCCTGAATATGCTGCAGCCTGTCCTCGGGAAGTCCAGGGTGTAGGTTTTGTTGATATCCCTCCTTGTTTCACCGAGTTTTGAAAATCTCGTGGTCACTGTACCCCAGAGAGCCTCCTACCACCACATAACCCACCAGCCCTTCTCTGTTTGTAAACAGCAGGTCCAGTGAAGCCCCAGCCCCGGTAGGCTCACGCACCAGCTGTGATAAGCTCTCCTCCATGTCCTCCAAGAACCTCCCAGACTGCCTCTTCTCTGCTGTGTGGAGTTCCCAGAACACATCTGTCAGGATAAAGTCTCCCACTAGAAAAAGGTCTGGTGATCTTGAATCATCCACCAGCTGCTTATAGAATAATTCATCCACCTCTTCATCCTGGTTGGGTGGTCTGTAACACACTCCCACCAGGATGTAAGCCTTGCTGGCCTTCCCCCTGATTCTGATCCACAGGCACTCAACCTTACTGTCACTAACCTCAAGTTTACCTGTCCAGTGAAGAAAGTCTGAGAGAGCTGGGATTGTTCAGCCTGGAGAAGAGAAGGTCCTGGGAAGACATTTGTATGATCTTTCAATATTTAAACGGGACCCAGAAGAGGACTGGGGACAGCCTCTTTAGGAGAGCCTGTAGCAATAGGACAGGATAATGGTTTTAAACAAAAAAAGTTTGGACTAGATATAAGAAAGACATTTTTTATAGTGAGGGTTGTGAGGAAAGGAAGAGGTTGAACAGAGAAGCTGTGGATGTCCCATCCCTGGAAATTCAAATCAGGTTGACAAAACTGATGTAGTTGAAGACGTCCCTGCTTATTGCTGAGGGTTTGGACTGGATGACCTTTAAAGGTCCCTTCCAACCCAGACTATTCTACGACTCTATGAAAGTAAGATTCAAAAAGGAAAACATCATGTGGCCTCTGATTACCATAATGATGATAAAAAACCTCCAGAGACACATAAGAAATATTACATCAAATCTTAAGAGATTGAATTACAAAGAAGGAAATAAATGACTTTTTAATTAGTTTAAGATATTTTCTGAAGTTCACTTTGAATTCAGAATAAACCTGTTTCAGACTGGGTTTCACCTAAATGCTACCACGTAGAATGATAAATAATGTGTTCAGATGTTACATTTGGAGACTGTAAGCAGCTATCTTATCTGTATGCTGTTTCAGATTTTTTTTTTTAATCATTATTCAGAATACCACACAGTACTAATTCTCATGACCTGTTCAAGAGTCATCTTTGGCTGTCATTGCAACATTGTATTGCTAGTCCAGATTTTGTCTCCTAATTATAATTCAAGCCAAAATGTTTTTTTTTTTGCTTATGAAGAATATATAATTTTATCCCTATTGATTAAATTTCAAATTGAAAAACAATTTTCAGCTATCATTTTTTTGAACATTTCTTAACTGCTGTATAAAAACTGTTTCTGTGCGATGAAGATGTGCTTTTCTGATCAAAAATTGTGTCAAAAGACTTCTTCACGAATACAACTACATAATGTACCTGAGGCCTGGCCTCATTCTTCTCTGATTTAGGATTTCTCTTGATCTTTCAAATGATGGGTAACTTTATGGCACATAAAAGAGACAAGAACACAGTATAGTCTTCTTTCTTATGGAGTCTGTGTAGTCTAATGATTTGAATGTAGTCTAGAGAAGAGAGACTAGAGATAGTCTCCTTTAACAGCAGAAATAAGCCAAAATAAAGGGAAAGAAACCTGTGTAATATCTTGCTGTATTCTGGTTACAGCAGGGACTTAGTGTGTCATTCAAAATTTTAAAGAAATTTGTATTTTACTGAGATGTGTGAGTCGGTCTGTGTTGAGTGGTTTGGTACTTTGTTTGGTATATTACCCCTTTAAACTTTTGCCAAAATACCTGTTTTCTCCCTAAATTAAAAGACCTCTCTTGGGAAACACATTTAACTCTCTTTCTGAGATCTCAAGGTATTAAGAACTACAGGCTTTGCAAAAAATTCGGTAGGCGAATAATTTTGGAGCCTTAAATATAAGTAAAACTCTTGGGCGAGCACAGAGCTTGGACCCGGGGCCTCACAAGCAGTTTTTTGCTTCTCTGTAGCAAAAAAAAGTTTTTTGTAATTTTTCAACCATGTCAAAATGTGTATTCACCTTTTATTTGGATTAACATTAATGACCATCTGTGCAGCTAGGTTCTTATTCAATTTATTCAAATGCATGACAAACATTAAAAATTGAGCCTGATTCTCAGTTAGAAATAGCCTATTCCATATCTCTTATCTTCTATTCTTAAATTATCTTCTAATTTTAAATCATCTAAGTTTTTCAATCTACTGAAAATAAACTCTCTAGTCAAGTTAATAAATAAATGCAGTAAACATTGATCATTTTCACTATGCATTACTGGGTAAATAACCTTGTCATCTACAGATACTTTTATTTGCATCAACACTGAATTTAGTTTGATAATTCTCTAGGGCAGATTTCATGTCTTTTTAATCAAATGATTCATATTAAGTGTCTACAGAGAGGTCTGTCTAATACAAGGCACAGAAAAGTCCACCTCCCTGGCTCTTAACCTTGATTTTGAGCCCAGTGATGCTGAGGTTAAAACAGAGCTATAATGTAACTAAATGTTTGATTTAGGTTTTTTAGGTGTTTTTCCTAATTTTACCTGATCCTTCAAGCCACTAGGTTCAAATTTGGTATGGTCATTCAGACCATACAAACAATGAAGTTTTATAATTCTGAACCATCACCAGGTTACCTGTATAGATACAAAACCTTTGCTATGAAGTAAGAATAACTTGTAATTCACAATGTTTGTGATGAGATGGGTTGTTAAAGTCACAGATTTAACATGGTTTGCAGAGAAAAAGAGTTTGTGTACTTTTATGCAGCAGAGAGATACAAGTGAAAGCTATAAGAAGTGTTCTAAAATTGTATCTGTAACCTGGATCACCATGACAGCATGAGGTACCAGTGGGCAACTTTTTCCAGTGCAATAGTGAGGCAATAAAATCGTAGAGGGATCTGACTAAAAAAACTTGGTATTTAGAGAATAAAACAACACCAGCCCTAACGCAATTAGAGAAGAAAATTATCAAAAAAAAAAAAAATAGCTAATGTGTTAAAAGATTATCTAAGGCAATATTATGTAATTACAAAATTTGTAAATAATAAATAGTCCATTAATAATACAAATATCCAGACTTTCAAATTAAATTAAGTGTAAGTTTTAGAGTGATTTTTCCTCTCAAAAAGAGAAGAACCTAAGAGCTGAACTAAAAAATTAGAAAATTACCTTCTTCTAATAAGTATATTTGGATGTGTATGGCAACAGACTGTGGAAAAATGTTGTGATTTTTGTTTGTTTAGTTGTTTGGCTTTAATAAATGCAATATAATATGCTTTGAATAAATTAATTCAGATATTATAAATATTATTCTCTACATGATACGTTGAAGGGGATATCAGAGTTCTCATTTTTAAATCAAATGTTGATTGATAACTTATGATCCAGGAATCTTTCTGTCACCAAAGCATCCACTTTGCAACCCAAAGTTTACAGTGCCAAGTAAACATGATGATTGTATCTCTACAGACAATATCATCCCCTGCACTTTTTCACTTTCTTCACTTCCCACTTTTATGCAATGTGAGGACTGTAAGCACAACCAATCCAATAGATGCTCAGCATTTCCAGCTTTCCCTGAAATAAAGTGCTCATCCTGAAGGCTTCAGGGCAGAAAGTGTTTTACAACTTAACTCTGTCTCAGAATGCAAATGATTAGCTGGATGTCGTTGCATTCTAATTTTTATACTGTGTCTTCACATCGTTGTTTGGGTTCTTTAGGGATACTCAATTCATCTGTTAGCAGTTCAGTATTTATAATTATTGAAAAGTTACAAAGCTGCAGAGACATTTTCCATACCTATTTTAAGATGCTGAAAAATTAATATAAATGAATCTATAACATTTCATTTGATTTATTTTTGCTGACATAGTATAAGAAATATGCTTTTAGATTAGTGTTTTCTTCCCAGTTAAATGAAGCACAACCATGTGCTATGTTCTAAACTGTGCTGTTTAAATCATATATTAACTTTCAGCACACACCATGTGCTGTACCATACAGCAGTGTGTGCCCTCATCGATGACACACAGTGACAAAACTGTTATTAATATGACAAAAATTCTGATACTAGATATTTTTTTGGGAAAGATGGTATGCAATGTGATAAAGAATATTCAAAAAATGAAAAAGTTGGGCTCTAATTTCATCCAGAAATGAACAATACAGCCTATCAGAGCTTCAGAAATCAGATCACAAAAGGGTTTTGATCAAATGATTGCCTTTGAATATATGTATGTTACTATGGATACCTGGTTACTAAGGTTACAACCAGATCTGTAAAATAATACAAGGTCATGACAGATATGGCAACTCAGAATCGCAGTAGGAATCTACAGTTCTTTGATTTGAACAAAGATTTTCCTTCTTTGACTAATATTTCAGCTTTCCACTGTTATCCTTTTTTTGGTGGTTACTCTAGCTTTAAAAAAAAGAATGAATTTGTAAGGAGGCATTTAAATGTATTATCTAACACTGCCACTAATGATAATGAATTCAACCTCTCAAGAAAACTGTACAGTATCAAAAAAAGTATGTAGTTCCTTGATGGAGCCAGGCCATAAAGAAAAATAGTGCCAAGACCAGGTAGAAGGCACAGACACAAGGTAAAAAACTTTGGTTCAATGTTTCATTTCATTCTGAAAAATCCATTTGCCACCCCTTACTCTTAAGATTTAGAAAAATATTGCAAGAAGGGGAAGCAGGCATGCCTATGGATATGGGGCGTGTTTCTGCCACCTTTCTCCAGGAGTTTTATAGGGAACAGGTTTTAAAATCTAGCCGTGTACCTGTATCAATCACACCCTTTGAAATTCCCCCAAAAATTCATCATGCAGACTTTCCCAATACCGAGCCATCATCATAATCCAAAAATGTCTGTTGTGTTCCAGGCAGTTTTTACATTGCTTTGGGCCTGCTGGAAGAAGGACATGTGTGACTAGACTCTAACCTCTGCTGCTGGTCCTACACCCACTTGGTGGTCAACCCTCTACAATCTTTTAAGGTCTCTAGGATCAGCCAGCAGTTTAATCACTATGTAGGTCAGGAAGTATAAGCATGGACATCTATGAATCTGTATCTTTTTCTGTTTGTTTTGTTTTTTTTTTTTTAATGTAAATTAACAGGAAGGTCCCTTTTTTGAACTGTGGGTTCTTTATTGCAAAGCCAAAGATGATTTGATGTTTGCAAACCCATAAAGACAGAGGTCAGACAAGTTTCACAGTATCTCAAGAAGAAGAGGAAGGTTGTTTTCAGTTAACGAAAGTTTATCTTGGCTAAGGAGCAAGAAAAAAAAGTAAAAAAAAAAAAAAGTTAAATGGTTATTTTTAAAAGAAATGCTTTCTTTTTAAAGGAAATACTTTATTTTTAAAGGAAATCCAAAATCTTACTTTAAAATTTAGATGAGGAGTTTGGTCAGTTACCCAAAGCATGACGAAAACTAATCCTTATCTGAAAATATTCTCATTTGTGCTATTGTTCATTTTTAGGAGTCATTTGTAAAGTCTGAACAAATGTACAGTCAATTTTTTAAAATGAGTTGGAATTTTGAAATAGTTTGACAAGACAGTCAGCTTTAGAGATTATATAGAACATATACTTTGCTTTCTACTCAAGCAGATTTTACAATATATTATGATGAAACAGTAGAAAAGTAGTGCAATGATCCAAACCCTATGAAGTGATCAACCTTGTGATCCTTCATGTGAACACTTAAAAAATTTTCAACTCACTTTCCATTGAGAAACCCACATTGACATATTAAGATTGTATATGTTTTGTAGTTTACTTGCACCAAAAACAACACTAAAAATAGCAACCTAACCTCTTTAGTGAGCAATTGTAACTTCTACAATGTGATTGAAAAGTGATTATTTCAGGATAGCATGTGCAATCAGAATTATTTTATTAACTATCATACATCATTTCCTCTTATGAAAAAAAATTAAGAGAATTTTCTTAGTTATGTCATTTCATAGCGGAACGGGTTTATATCCAACGAGTTTTTAGTAATAATAAGTGTTTTTCAGCTGATACGTTTCCCATCTGTAAAATACAGTAAACTTCTATTAAAATATGCTGTGGAAATGGGCTAGGTAGTATTGTTAGGAAGATTCAGAAGGTGCTGTCAGCAACACATAAACCACCAAGCTGCAAGAATACCATGGGGTTCATTGAAAAATACATTGAAAAATGCCCAAAATAAGGACAAATCTAAAAAGACACCTTCATGAAAGATAATAAGTTACTATCACAGAGATTAATGAAGTGGAGTTATCCGTTGCCTTCAGTAGCTTGCTCTTACAATGTAAGTCCTAACATTAAAACCCTACCTTTATCAGTCATATACTAATGCTACAGTAATACCTGAGGGAAGAGGAAAAGAACTTGAAGCAATCAAATTTGAGCCATCAGTGTTATTTAACTGATATGCTCCGTGTGTGCCACCGTGTTTTCTATTTTCTGTGAGTTTTCATATTTTCTGTCAGCTTTCATATTTTTCCTCTTAAGAGAAAGGTAAGGTAGGAGCAAAGGAAGGCCAGCTTGCAGCTGTCCCCATTAGAGGGGCTGGCTTTTGAGCACTTTTTCCAGTGCTGACCAATTTTGACACTGGAATCAACAAACAGAAAAAAAGTCTTCTTAGAATTTCAGACATCAGTTCCTATCCAGAGGGAAAAATAAAATTACCAAGGTAAATATTGAGCCTGGCTTAGAGCTTAGCAGCTGAGGAAAAGGAAAGTAAAACAATCCATACTGCAGGAGATTGAAGGACGTATAAACAACACACAGTACTGCACAAAAAAAAATCTGTGCTGGTGTGTTTGGATCGTCATTTAAAGCTGCACTGAATGGTCAAAACAATGCTATACGTACACAGAGAAATAGGGGGAAAAAGTGAATTGCAAGGATTACAGCAACATCATTCATTCTTGGCCCATATTGAAATGTCAAGGGTTATTTTCCCTCTGAAAGTGACAATAAAACATGTCAAAAACCTAGAGTGCAGCTATATTATCCCTATAATTGAAGTATTTGAGTCAGATAACTTTCGGTCGTATGAAGGGAAATACAGTAAAAATCAATTTCATTTGTATTCAATGGTTGCATTGTTCTACCTTGGTTTCATAACAATTATTGTGAGCCTTGCACTGATATTTTAATTGCTCATAGATTCATTAGTAGTGGAAAAAAATTACATGGCCATGGGAGTACACGTCAAATACCCATTTAAGTTTTGTTTGTAGGAGAGAAGGGCTTTATTCTTCATTCCTGTTTTTTCCAATCTAGTGGTCACTAATCGCCACAAAAGGTAGTTAGTGGTTTACAAATAGTCTGTGAAAATTAATCTGTATGCCCTATTTCAAAATATCAAGTGGTGATGATCATAAACATACAGCTGACACATTAAGTGGTGAGGAACTTGACTACTGAGTGCTCTGGATTAAGCCAAAGTTTATGTTTCAGACTTTGTCACATGCAACATTTCCTCGTGCCAAGCTGAGCCTAATGTGATTTATCAAGCTTTAATTACAGATGTAGTTTGCAGTGCTCCTCAAAATATTATCATCAATAAAGTATAAAACCCCAAAATTTGCCAAATATTCTAGCGATGCTTGGATAATGTGACCTACTTTCTGATTACCAGAGACTTTTATGATGCTAAACATGCCCTTAAGCATGAGTATAGAATAGAATATCTAACATTTACGAAGAAATATGCTTGTAGCAATGATTTCACATGCAAAATAGTTCTATTTTAGAATAATCATAATCCTACAAACTTATGGTGATTCAAAGCCAAACACAAGCCACAAGTAAGAATTGTGTAATCAAAGCAAGGAATAAGCCTTTTACTTGACACTGAAAAAAGTCAGTACACAGTTGCATGAGAGAGACTGAGCTAATATTGAAATTTTCCACACTCACCAAATCCCAATGAATAATAACAATAACAAAAGTTGGTTCTACACTACAGATTTGAACTACTGCGGAAGGTTATCTGCATGACCTTTAGGTAATGCATTTATACATATGCAAAGTATCCTTAACATTTTATTTGAACTGAGAATAATAATATGGGACCTATACTTAAAATCCAGTAATCTAGTGCTTTGCCTCTATCTATTACCATTTGTCCTGTCAGGAATGAAAGGCTATCACTTCAAAAAGGTAGGTTTCTGCTAAGTGAGACATAAGAAAATACTGTTAACAGTATTATAACACAAGCTGGACATTCTGATGCAGCATAATAATTAAAACTTCCAAAACTTACAGGGAAAAATATATATATGTATACACACACAGATAAATAAATACTGAAATCAATGCACATGTATTAAATGGCTGTCAGGATTTAAAACTTCAGCAGTGAAAGAAAATCTGAGACGGGCATGGCATTTCTACAGACTAATATTGAAATTTTATAAAACAGATTTTTAACATTAAACATAACTAGACCTATTCATTCCAACAATATAGCCCATGTTTGTGAAATTAAACTATACAGAAGTGACATATTGAATTTTGCCCTGTATCAAAGTAGGCTGAATCAGAACTGTACCATTTAAAATATGCAGGAAAACTCTGTTAAGTGACTGGAAAAATATCTTAGTCAGAAACTTTATATGTTGTTTCTTTCTTATCTTAGAGGGTTTTCTTAAATAGTCTTATAAGTAGCTGTATAGCCATTATCTGATCACAGTAGGTTACTTACATGCAAGCCAGATTTGAAGGCTGGGTAGGAACACATTCACTTTATATATTCCAGATCAAATGAAATTCAGATTGAAAAACCTTACCACCCAGCTCAAATTTTCAAAGGCAAACACTAATAATCTTCCAATGTATGAGGATTTCCAGTGCCATTGTAATTTCCTCTCAAGTATATGCACATTATCTTGCAGCCTTCATTGCACTGAACATGGGATTGATTTTATATATATCTCTCAAAAAGTTTTCCCCATTTAATTCTAGGGAAGCAGCTCCCAGACCACAAGAGCTACTGAAACTGAAAAAATGAAAACAACCACTGTTTCTCAGGAGCAGCCAAGTTTCAGTTCAGGGAAATGTGCAATAGAGAAGCAAACTAATACAGTAGAAGAAGAATCAGGCAAGTTGGTCCAGGGAAAATCTTCACAAAGCTCAAGGAAGAATACAGGGAATAACTGACTGTTGCAAGGAAGACGAAAAGTATCTCAACATGAAGGGGACAGGAAAATGGGCTTTCTTTTTTATAAAGTTCTTTAAAAGTGGATCAAGTGGCTATCTCCCTTGAGTGGCTCAGGAGGTGTTGTAAATAGCCTTCACTAAGTAAATCAATATTGCCTTCCTGAGCTAGTCAAGACCAGCTTGGGGAAGCGAAATGGAGCACAAAAGCTGCAAAACAAAGCAACAGACTTGAACTGACTTCAAACCAACCATTCTCTCCTGAGAGTGGGGGATGTCCATGATGTCCAGAACCCTGATGGTGAACATGCAGAGCCAGGTGGGGGGAACCAAAATCCTTTCAGATATCGGAGGCATGGTAGCCTTTATAAAACTGCTGATGGCTTCTTACAAAACAGTTGTTTGGGTTTTAGCTTTTAAAGTGCATGCTATCTGGCTTCATCTCAACAAATTACATTTTCAATCAATTCTTTCACCACTCTTTTTTTGTTTAAAGGTGTATGAATAGTACTCAGAGCACTAGTTTTTGTAGGAAAAAAGTCTGCCTTTAAAAATAGCAGGCAGCTCGTGCTGATAGGAAGTGCAGTACAAAGAAGCAAAGTATTACAATCCATTTTCTTATTTAACCCTGAGGTACAAAGTTGATTTAATGTTAAATTTATAAATTCATTTTTCATGATGCTTAGCATGCAGAATAGAAATGTCAATGCCAGTGGCATAAGAATGGTAAACAACATTAAGTTATGCCTAAGTGGTTTTTTTTTAAATAGTACACTCTGCAACATTATCTATTTAAAATCAGCCCCAAAAGATGTTTCTCTGTCTATTTATATTCAGAATGGGTTTTATTTCATAGTATTTAAATAATTCTAGTAGTTCTGGAGCCACTAGAACTGGGGTTTCTAAAACATGCATGTTAAAAAAAGAAGCTAGTAAACCAATATTTATATAAGTTTTTCCACAAAGACTGACATAATTCTGTTATGTTATTTGATTATATTGAGTTTTTCACCCAAGGCCTAAAGAGATACAAACTAAAATTAGTACCAAAGCAATGAATATTTATCACCTATAATAAAATTAAATACTAGCCCCACATATCCTATAAATTGAGAGTACAGGACTGACTAAGAGATTATTTCATTCTTTTTGGTGTAGTACGTACAAAGTATGAAAGAAACCAAAACCTCCTCCCCTCAAATTTTGCCTTCACTGGAGAGACAAATATACACCCAATCCCCAGTTCTGCGGGACTGAAGTTCAAGTGATCCCCAACGTAAAGCCTTGCACCCCACTCATTTCAAGACAATTAAAGTGTGGATCTGAACACATAATCACGCTCCTCTACGCAGTCCATCTGATGGTCTCAGAATATCAAAATACTTTTAGGACATAGGGCTCAAAGGAATTTTTTTTTTTAATTTTTCAATAGTGCTCTCAAAACAAAGGAAGTATTTCCAGCAGAACCAGTTACTGGCCATAAAATATTTCTCACATAAACACACATTCATCTGCCGTAACAGCACAACATGAATACCTAGTACACTAAACACATTCTGCTGCTCCTTTCTGTCTTGAGGTAGTCATTGCAGCAATCATTTAACCTGGCAGCTAAATGAGCACATACTGATTTATGTGTTTATATGCACTTAATCCATTTTCTCATTAGCCACACACTCAGAAGATACTGGATGTACTGGATGTAGTTGTATTTACAAACAAAAAAACACTAAAAAAAAAAAAAAAAGATTGAGCAGATAATAATTTAAAATTAATTATTTTAGGATGTTTGGGCAAGTATAGTTTGTTCGTTACCTGCAGCTTAAAATAAAATATATTTCCTCAGAAGACTTAATCAAAATAAATAATAAAAGAGGCCCCTGTAGCATGTCCCAGGTTTCCAGCAATATCAATGTGAAGATTGCGGTGTTAATGCGCAGCGCCCTTTTTCAAATAACAAATTTATCATCTATCAGGAGCAGTTTCATAGCACTTCCAGCAGGTACATGCTGAACCTAAACATCTGAGCATGTCTCTCAAATTAGTTCCATAGATAGCCTACAGCACACAGAAGTACTGGAGAAGAGGACGCATTCTTGAGGATTTAAAAATATCAAACTCCTGATGCTGCAGAAACTAAAAGAGGAATTCTGGTGTTGCTTTGCTAGAGGAAAATAGTCTCACTTCTGCATTTTCATTTTGGAGTTTAAAGTGTCCACTTTAAAGTGTTTTTAAAGCTAAGCAGCTAAGTGGTTGACATTTTGGAAAATGTCGTAGAACTAATTAAGTTGCAGGGGACCTGTGGAGGTCCTCCAGTCTAGCCTGTCATTCACAGCAAGGCCAGCACAAGTCAGGTTGTGCAGGGCCTTCTCTGGCAAAACCTTCAGCATGTCCCAAGAAGAGGTTCTACAACCTCTCTAGACAGCTTTGTCCAGAGTTTGACTATCCAGATTGTACATTTTTTTACTAATACAGTCATGCCAAAATTGTAGCAAGGAATACAGTGAATTGTGAACTCAAAGCTTTTTTTTTTTTTTTAATTTTGTGAGGCATTTATAAAACTGCACTGTAAGTTATTCTAAATTAAAAAATAATAAAAAAAAATTGTAATCCAACGGAAAATTCTCAATCTAGAATAAGTACTTTTCCTTCAGAATTTTTCAATGTCTTCTTAGTGGTTCATATCTGAAACCTCACAGTCTTTCTCCATAGTTTTCAGGAACAACTTAAGTACAAAAGTAGCAATATTAGACATTATCACAGTGACTTGGCTTTAACATTTGACATTTAGTGGTTTGAAACCAGTACTGAGACAAATGAAAGACGTGAAAACTACAGGTTTGTGATAAGAATAATGATAATCCAGAATTTCCTGATTAAACTTAAATGCGACTTTAAAGTTGAGACTTAAATGTTGTAGACAATTTTAAACCTTTGAAGTTTATCCCAAACAAGGATAAACTGAACCAAGGGCTTCAACCCTACAGCTGTCACTTCAGCCTCTTTCCTTATCACTGACTTCAACTTCAAAAATTTCCCTTTAATTTCATCTTTGTAAGCTGATTTTCTCAGATTTTAAATTTTCCCTAAGAAATGATAATGTAGATACCACTATTAAAACAGATTAAGCAGACTCACATTAACTTTCTGTGTTAGAGAACAGTAAATTAACAGTATTTAATTTGTATTTGAACCACAGTTTTGGTCAGGGATCAATAATCCTTAAATGTGACAATGCTGCTAAAATTAAAAAACTCCACCAATCTTACTGGCATGAAACCAAAATCCATCTTGTGACTCCACAAGGTCCATAATTAGCTCCCTTTCCCCACGAAAGTGTCTGGTAATCGCTACTTCCATCTTTAATTTTCCACTCTACTTTGACAATATAAACAAATCCCTTTCTGTTAAATATTGTCACTCTTTTATGAGGTGGACCTGCCTCTGGGAGCCAAGAGAAGCACTGCATAGATGCTCTCAGATGGGTTTGTGGCTATAGGAAGTTTTCACTGTAGCCAACAATCTGCCTGAAGCTGAACTCACATCTCTACTTGACAGGTAACATGATTCATCTGAGGTAACAACGCAGAGGAATGTGCCCTGGACAACGCACTGGGTGGATTAAATTTTCTAACAAAATCTTGTCATCTACTCTCACTTTCTTGCCCTGCATGTCATTTGACCTGTCAGTTTGCGTATTCTCCACTCTTAAGCAATTATATTTACACTTAACCTCAGAGCCTGAGCTCATAGAGGCTTAATGTTTTATCAAGAGCTGTTTCGATAACACTCAAAAATGTTTTCTACTAACATTCAAGAGTAATAGATGGAGCAATTCATGGAATTTTTCTATATGTCTTTAACTCTTCACAGAATCAAGTACAAAGAATATTTCCAGGTTTTCTGCAGGGAAAAGATGAGGGCTGAAGTTATTTCAAACTTTGCAAATCCACATTAGAGTTTCAGTGTATCTTACATTAGCTGTTTAACACTGGATATAGTGCTATTGTGTTGTAAAAATAAGACAATGAAAAAAATTGTAACTCCCCCCAAGAATTTTAAGTTCTGCTATGGATGTTATGATGACCCATCCAAATTCCAGGCTGGAGTGTGTACAGTATTGTACCTACCTACGAAAGAACTCACTGATGACTCAAGGGAATCAAAAAAGTTTTGACTAACAGAACTAACAGGAAGATTTTGGCACACATAAATGACCATCTGAACACTAAGTGCTTTGAAAATATCTTCTGACTACATATATCCTCAAATACTTTGAAAATTCACTCTCTTCTGTCTAACCCCTGTCTAACTTTAGGACTGAAAAANTGAGTTGAGGTTTGTGGTAGGTGCACTGTAAAAAAAAAAAAAAAAAAGAAAAAAAAAGAAAGAAACAGAAAAAAACAAATTAATAAATTGTGTGAGGTTTTTAATTGTCACGGAAAATATCTAGAATTTAGCGGTTAAAATTCTTAATTCTCTATATGCTTCCAAAAATCCATAAATACATTAAAAGGACTAAATATCTTTACAGCACGTGATGAAAAGATTTGGGCTTCATTGAGCAGTTGATTTGTATCTGTTTTCCTCTTCCTTAGTTAGTAGTTCAGGACAATCATTTCCAGCAAGATAAAGCAACGCCCTCAAGACTTTTCAGGATCATGAAACACTGATCCATAAGCGAGTGAAACAAAACAATGAGTTAATATCATTACATATTCTAGAGTCAAGAAATTGGGGCTACAAGAAAGAATTTTGAAATGAGAAGTATTTTGCATATAGTCACTGAAATCTCCAAATCAGTGACTCTGAGTTATAAAACCATCATTGAGTAATTCTGTTTGCATAATAAATCTGCTCAACCACCAGCTGTTGGAACAATGTGAAATTTAATCAAAAAATATTACAATAATAAATTTTAGGCAATAAATCCCAAAAATGCACCTGGTGTCCTACCTGTCTGCATTGGCTTTACACAAAAATAGGTCTAACCACATTGTTTAGTCATGGCTACTGGTGGTTCGTGACAGAATGCACAAGTAAATCTTCTGAACAGAAGAGTATGGCTTGAAATACTTAAGGAAAATATTGAATGTGTTATGATTTGAATAATTTAAAGTGTAAAAATATTTCAATAGAATTGGAACTTTTTTAGTCTCAAAGGGTCCTTCCCTTTTGAAATGGGAATTAATTTCCCTTTATTTATGTACCACATGCCTATAAAAATGTGTTACATTTGCAAAGGATCATTCGTATTTTCGTGGAAGGAAGCTGTTGAGTTAAGTTACACACAGATTCTTACACGGTTTCTATAAATATCTGATTGCTGCTCATATCACAAATAAATTCCTTCAAGGAAACATTCTTTACCTACCTCAATTTCGGTGCATTTGATATCTTTCAAACTGTAACCATTAGAAGCATTTGCTGAAATTGATACTTCAAAATTCTTTTTGACAACAAATCATTAATCATCAACTCAAGAACAGATTTTGAATCACTTTGGTAACTATTAACGCCATATAAATGTGCATTTAACACCATTTTCCATCAAAACCAATTTGGAAAAAATATTGAAATTGAAGAAGTTACTGAAGTTTAATCAAGGACCTTTTTTGCAATTCCATGCTGTTTTCAATATTCTTTCTTTTCTTTCTCACATATTATACATCTATGGAATATATTTCTATCAGTGTCTTCTATATCACAAACTACAATAGCAATATTTTCCTGAATAGCTTTCCTACTTAGAACTATCTGGTCAGAACATAATTTTACTATTAGGGTTTACTTTCAAAACTATTGCCTCATTTAAAAAATTAAAATATTAACATTCTCTTGTAGATTTTTAAATATTCCTCTTATAAAATCTAAAAAGTTGTTTTGGTGCTAGGCAAGTGTCTGTTATATTGGGAAAGCTACCACATTAGAAAGAAATGATAGTCAAACAGTTTGTCCAGAGTACTGCAAATTTTTCATTCTGGGAATGTGACTTTTTTGTAAAGATTTTCTTGTAACCAGAGATATTAAGAAAGAGTGACAAACAGGCAGAAAAAAAGAGAAATATGTATTTGTCATTGTATTTATGAAGTAAAAAAATGAAGCAGATAAACTTTATGAGATTCTCATTCATTTGCTCAGCTTTATAACATTTGATGAGAAAGCATAAATATTTTCTATGAGGCAGGCAATATTTCTTCAATCAATCCTCTACAATTTTTTCTCAGAATAAATGCATTTAGGGCATAAAACAAATATAAAGTGATTAAATCTATACTGCTGTTCATAGTAAAAAACTCTTCAGACAATATTAGTATAGATAAGATAGAGAGTAGATCTTTAATGAAGGCCTTCTGGTGCAAGGAGTACAACTGTGTCCAGGGGTTCCACAATTTATGGCCTGTTCTGAGACCTGTCTGCCTCCAGATCCTCCCCAAATCCTCCCAGCCAACCTTCTAAATATCTCATGATATTTTTATTTTTTACGTAAATTTTTACTGCCTTAATTTAGATCCTTTATCTTGGTCATTACCTCTCTTCTATCACATTCTTTATCCTTGAATGATATTTTTTGTAGTTTTCTATTACATTAGTTTTAATCACAAGGTTTTAAGACCTTTAAAAAAAGTAAATATAAGTTCTCTGGATTTGGATGCATTCTTGTATGTTGCATATAATTCCGTCAGGTAGCTTTGGTACAGTAAAAAAAAAGGCATTAGTAATATTTAGCTATTAAAACAAACCTAACAAAAGAATCTACCACTTCCACAGAAGAAAGCTGTAGTTGCTGCCAATACATGTCCCTCTTGCATGGCTCATTCTCCAGTATAGTAATTCTAAGAAGCAGAATCACCAATTGGTCATCAATAATTCATACGTCCTCCACTTAGAGTAAGAACTACTTGGCAACAACCAAAGCATCAGTGTGTTATCAATGTTATTCTCATAGTAAATTCCAAATACAGCACTTTATTAGCTGCTAAGAGGAAACTCAACTCTATCCCAGCCAAAACCAGGAATCTTGTAATTCAGGAAAGCATTCCAATTTTTGTTGTCTAGTGCTGAAACAGTGCACCTTGTTCTGAGCATATGTCAGATTTCCTGGAGGATATGCCACTCCTCCTTTTCTGGCATTTTTAAGATACCATTGATCCTTGAGACTGGCATCAAAATGACAGAGACTGTGTTGATATTAAGTGATTCAGGTGAAACCAGTCTTAATGAGCCACCAAAGAAAGTGTCAGTGACTCACACTATGTTCTTAGCTCATGCACAATAGAGGCACATACGTTTACCTAAAAAAAAAAAAAATTATTTGCTATTATTACACAAGTCCTATCATGATGACTTCCTTTTAGCAAGACCTGGCATCCCATCATCTCATTTATTTATTTGCAAAGTTTTGCTTCTGCTGCTCATCTCCCCTGCTCTCCCTCTTCCTGTCTGTGTGCCTGAAGAAGGGCACCTCCATCACTTTTGCCAGAGGGAAGTGAGAGTGGGTTACAATGGTTCCCACTGGATGGTTGCTCTAGAGAAGTACAGAGTGTCATGTTCTTGAATGTTGAAATCCAACTTTCACTGGTTCCTAAAAAACTTTGGGATCACTAGAGGTGCATTTTTTAGCTGTTCTCAGCATTCCCACTGTACCTTCCCAGAAAGAGTGCTGTTTCCCCAGAGGAGTGAAACAATCAATGTACACTAACAAGTATCGTGAAACTCTGAAACTTCTTCTGAGGAAACAACTCTACCATCACAAAAATTTCCCCTTATTCTCTCACACCAGCCTTTCTAAATGTAGATTTCATTGCAGTCAGAGACACTATATATCTTACAAGTTGGAAAACCCACTGCAAAGGTTCTACTAACCGTGGAGAGAGTTGGTAATTTATAGGCATGTTATAACAGAACATGTTATATGTCATTGTCTGTTGAGAATTCCAGAAAACAGGTCATATTGCTGAAGTTCAAAACATGAAAATAAGGATTGAGATTAGGATAGCATAAAGTTTGTAATATGGCCTTTGTTCTGAATAACTTCTCGAAGAAACATAGAATTATTTTCTGGACCATGCCCCGTTGATATTTTTGGTAGGAATAGTTGTGCTCAGCCAAAGTTTCCACTGCAACAACAGATCCAGAAGCAGGTCTGCCTTGCAAATGGCTCAGCCAAGACATCAGTTGTAATGGTGGTTGCCTTTCACCACCAAGAAGGTAACTACATTGTCTTTCAGAAATACTGAGAAAATATGTATTTACTTGCAAATTTGCTTCTCTGCATGGCCCTTTTTTTGCTAACTGAGGTTTGCTCATATTTTGCCATATGGTAATACAACTTTTCTTTAGACTTGAGTCTTGCTTCCTTCCCATCCCTCAGACACTGTGATAAACAGCCTTTAGTCCGAGGAATACATTTTCCCATCACTTCCCATATGTCAGTCCCAAAATAAGTTCATGAGCTCTCAAAAAATTCCAGAAAAATGCTCTAAAGAATTAACAATTGCACAGAAAGATGCTTAAATATATAGTTAATAATAAAGATTAAGAGTTCAATTTCCCTTCTGTTCTGCTTCTTTGCACTCAGTGAACTCTAACTTTTATTTAACAAGGGTAGGCAAATTACAAATGATAATACAACTATTCATAACATGAAACAATCTGATTTTGCATAACGGTTTCTGACAGCAGTGCTGAATTTGACAGCATAAGCCATCAAAACCAAAATGAAGAAAAAGTAGATATGATGTGCATAAGCCCTGTTAAGGACTGCATAACTTACTTTTAATGTGCACTACTGAAAGCTATTAGAAAACATTGCATACAAAAATCACCATCCAGACACAGAATACTGAGTGTTGTCACAGCAAAGCCATCAGAAGTGAATCAGATTTGGATTATGTTGCAGAGGCTTTACTTGTGATATTTTTTGTATGTTGTTGTTTTCATTTTATATACATACCAACAGTGAGATATGGTCAGAACACCAGATCAGAAGATACTATGGATTTTTATGCCCATAAAGTAGTACAGAATTTATTCTCTGTTATGAAGAATCTCAGCAGAAAATGTCTTGAACATACAAATAAATTTTTTTGCATAGTCCATTGGGGGAGTCCAGAATCTATCAGTGAGGTGTAAAAAAAAAAAATAGAAAATGTGAATCAGACCACAAGAGAATTGAACCCAACTTAATATGAGATGAAACATCCAAATTTTTTGTCCTCTTCATCCTCCTAAACCACAAATTAAATGCTCTGAAAAAAAATTCCGAGTTTCACAATAGCATTCCTTAACAGACAGTTTGTCTGACACAGTCTACAAATATTGTAACTTGACCTGATATTTACGAATCTTTCTGCATAAATACAGAAATGACCCATTCAAAACCATGAGGAGGAAAGAATATTGTCTTTAAAAAAGTGTACCTTCTCACTGTGCCTTACCTTCAACTTATTAGGAGTTTCTTCATAACTGATATGTCAATCAATAACAACAGTCTCAAAATCTGTCTGATCATGTAAATTCACAACAAAAGAAATGTTGGAGTGAATCTCAGTTTAGGAAACGAAAACAGTTTAAATACGAAGAATTAAAAATTTATATAGAAGGGAGTGATTTTTTTCTCTTTTAATATGCAGGGTAGTTTCTTCCCCAAACTCACTTTTTTTTAAGCCAAGAACATATGAAGAGCTAGTTAATGATCATGTGGCTGGTAAATGATTTTAAAGGAAGCAATGACTTCTCAAAATGGTAATCAATCTAATATTTTCAAGGTTGCAATACCAACCAGAAAAAAAAGGCACAAAATACATTCAATATTTTTTCGTCAGCCAATTATGCTAAGAAAAATCTTTATCTTTATTTTACCTCATAGGATTACATTTCTCTACAGCTCATTAAAATAACTCTTGTTTTACGTTGTCATGTCACCATATTTACATGTAGAAGCTCACAATTTTTGAAGAAGAGAAAGCTCTTTTGGAAATTTAAGCAACTGTTATTTTGAGACCATTTAAAAAATACAGAAACAGGACTTTTCTGTTTTCATTTGTCACCTCAACTTTAGGGTTTCCATTTTAGCCTTTTTTTTGTTTTCTTAACTTGAAGTTCTGAGTAAAAGAACTCAACACAAATACTGTTCTTATTTTAACACGAGGTGTGTTGCAGAATCCACTATCAGAGAACACATAAATTACCAGTTTGGGAAAAAACATGCTTGAAAATTTACTTAGGTTTCTTTATTACAGATACGTATGAAGGCACTACATTAAACATGCAGGTCTAAAAGAGCAGATTCTTGTCTCGCCTTTGAACAAGAAATAAAATTGCTGCAGATTTCTTGGGTTTGGTTTTTTAGCTGACTTCGTGGTTTTTTCTGCCTAATTAAATTTTTTTCCTCTTCCAAGGAGCCTCTGTGAAAAAAGTAATTTAAAAAATTGTACATTTTTGACTGTTTGAAATCATTCTTGGGGGGGTGCTGAAAAACGTTGGCACTTGGTTAAACCAAATATACTGTGTACTAGAGACAAAGCCAGTTAAGTTAGTGGGAATATTTTCTAAGCATTTCAGTAAGCACACAGCAAACCCAGTATCTACGCTGGCAAACAAAACCAATATGAAGTTCTACAGAGACGGGGGAATGAGATGCTGGAAAGCTGTGCCAGGGGAGGTTTAAGTTAGACACTAAAAGGAAATTCTTTACAGAGAGGGTAATCAGCCACTGGAATGGGCTGCCCAGGGAGGTTGTGGAGTCACCGTCCCTGGAGGTGTTTAGG
>VXAY01006532.1:124889-165818 GCA_013399855.1 Oxyruncus cristatus
AACAACCCCAGCTCCCTCAGCCTCTCCTCACAGCACTTGCGTTCCAGTCCCTTCTCAGCCTTGTTGCTCTTCCCTGGACCTGCTCCAGCCCCTCCGTGTCCTTCCTGAGCTGAGGGGCCCAGAACTGGACACAGCACCCCAGGGGTGGCCTCACCAGCGCTGAGTCCAGGGGCAGAATCATTTCCCTATTCCTGCTGCCACACTGTTCCTGATCCAGGCCAGGATCCATTGGCCTTCTTGGCCCCCTGGGCGCACTCTGGCTCATGTTCAGCTCCCTGTCCATCCAAACCCCCAGATCCCTTCCTGCCTGGTTGCTCTCCAGCCCCTCTGTCTCCAGCCCATGGGGCAGCAGGGGGTTGTTGTGGCCAAAGTGCAAGACCCGGCACTTGGCCTTGTTGAACCTCATCCCGTTGGAATCAGCCCAGCTCTCCAGTCTGTCCAGGTCCCTCTGCAGAGCCCTCCTGCCTTCCAGCTGGTCGACACTCCCCCCCAGCTTGGGGTCATCTGCAAATTTGGTAATGGTGGACTCCATCTCCTCATCCAGATCATCAGTAAAGGTGTTAAGCAGGACTGTGCCCAACACTGATCCCTGGGGGACACCACCGGTGACAGACCACCAACTGGATTCAGCTCCATTCCCCACCAGGTGTCTTCTTCCCACTGTGTCCTGATGGCATTAGGGTACATTGTGCACTAACGTCTGCCACAGCCTTACACTTCTGTAAACCACAGAGTCTTTAAACACAGTTAACTCTTTCCTCTTCTTGGCATAAGGCAGGGGACTTCTGTTCCTAGTCAGAATATTCACTGCCTGACTACTGCAGTGCCAGAAACCCTTTCACCCCAATCAAGTACAGCACTCTCAGTCCATCTACTGTGTGTACAGGATCACATGCTTTCTATCATCTCAGCAGCAGCTGCAGTGATAGTCTTCTTGGATGGCCCCTTTCTTCACAGATGTCACCTCCCCTGGTTTGCAGATGTGGGCTTGTACCTTCAGGGTAGGTTAACCATTCCACCTCCTCATGTACTCTTCCTGGTCATGCACGAAAAACCAGACTGCACATGGCATGGCTGGGATGGAGCTAACTTTCTTCATAGTAATCGGAATCAATGCAATGAAAAGTTTGTGTAGGGTTTTTTTGATTCTGCCACCTTGGCTGCAAGGTCATATTAATAAATCCATTAGAAAAGCTGAAATTTAAAAATAAAAAACTTTACTCATAATAGCTTTAAAGACAAATATATATTCAGGCAATTTCCTTCCAAGAAGGTAAATCAATATGCTTAAATATATGGTCATATAATAAATAGAAGATGCATCACTGGCTGTCATTTCATATCCAACTTGATGAACTAAATGATAATGTAAGAATACTATGTGTTTTAAGAAAATAAATGTGCCTAAATTAATTTATATGTCTCATTAGGACAACAGTAACAAACATAAACTACTTTGACTAGCCTATGTGAAAATACAGTGGCAACTGGTGGTGTCCAAAATCCATACCGTATTACTATATTGTCTAAAAATCACTTTCTCTGTAGACAATGTTATTTATGCCTACTTAAAGACAGTACAAAAAAAGTCCAAGAATGATGTGATACAATTTACAGTTTAACTTTAAAGTATGTAGTAATTATGATTTAAACAGACAGAGGTTTGAGGTGCTGATGAATCCTCCAGACAGATCTATATTGTGCAATCCAGATCTTCAGCTGGCCTATAAGAAGGCTGGAGAATCTACATCCTGGAGCTGTACCATGTGGAGATTCAGGATCTTAACCCCTACTCAACCTTTTCCTGACTAATCCAGACTAAAATCTCCATTTTCTTCATCTGCACAAGGGAGGGTTTGCTGATGAAACAGGAATCAAAATACAGTTTCCTTTAGTCAGAGTTTTGCCTTTAAGACAGGGTAGTCTGGGCTCAGTAAACACATCACTGAGTCTCAGTAATTACCTTATCCTGTCCCTCTTTGCAGGAATTATAGGTGCATATTTGTGATGTCATTGTAAGCAGTAAAAACTTTAAGCTGGAAAATGAGTCCATAGTTTCAGACTTCTGTTGTGCTTTTTCACTGAGAAATAAAATGGAATCAGGTTTTTCTTTATCTCAAAGAAAGGTCACAGACATGAAACAGAATGCCAATATAGCCACTAGTACATCATTGTGTCCTGTGTTGTGTGACTTAAGAAGAAATTTATTAAATGAAGCAATTGTTTCAAATATTTTTATAAGTTAAATGGAAGTTTAAAGCTATACAAAATAATTTAATTTTAAAAATTTTATTAGTTAAATGTCAAATAAAGATTTGCTTGTTAGTTCACTTGAAAAGAAGGTTTCATATGTTGGCTCTGAGAAAACACCTGAAATCTGATCACACTCACCTTCATATCAAAGTATAACAATAAGTAAAAGAGAAAAAAATTTACAAAACATGCACTCTGGAAAAATCAGATATGGAGACAATGCAGGCAGTTAGTCTGCCACTAGGAATGCACAGTATAAGACCCCACAATGGCACCTGTCAAAATCTCAAAATCCAGAACACAGGAGCAAGCTAGGAAGATACAGAACAGATGGGGACATGGAAATTAAATCAAACATGCAAGAGTCACACCACCGAACAGGGAGTGGTACAGATAATCCTTTCACAGTGTCAAAAGAAGAGTTCACAGCAAATGCAAAAAGTATCATATATATATGGTATATATACACACAAGTATCAAAGAAAGTAGAAAACAAACCTCATTAGGTAACAGCCCAAGTAATTATTAGCATAGCAAAGAAGAAAATAAAATGAGGGTGAACACAATCAGTATTTTCATCATAGCCACATACAACACTAAAATAGTAAGGTAACTGTACTGTAAACCAAGACCTTGGAAGTGAAGAAGTTAGCTCAACAGAGAAAGCCAAAAGAAAATTTTAAAATGCTGTCTTGCCATAAAGCATTCATTAAATATTTTTAGAATATTTTATTTTCACTTTCCTTAAATTGCTGTACTTCTATGTTATATGTACTTATAAAATGCTCTCCTGTTGTATCTAATATTAGTTGTATATCTTGATTTTGCTGGCAGCTATTTCTCATAGGTGAAAAAATTGCTTAGTTTATGAATGCTATTACATAGCAGATAATTGGCTATATGTATGGGACATTGTCAAATACTGAACTTTTGAACCCTTATGCAGAAACCTGCCTCTTGGTAGCTGCAATGATACAGTTCTGGTGTAAATCTTGACAGCATCCTGGCTAAACAAAAGTGACATGTCCTGAATTGTCCAAACAATAAAGAGACATGAGACAGAACCACCAATTAGTAAGTCTGGTCATACGTTGTGCTTCTATACACAGACTTTTTATGTTGGGAACACTGATGGTTTGAAGCTTTTCTGAAAAAGGAGACAGTGCCAAAACCAAGAGTTTCCAAAAAGAAGAAAGGGTTTTTGAAGGAAGAAGGTGAAGACCTTGACTGCAGCAAAGATCCTGTAAGTGAGAGAAGATGGTAAAAGTCAGAGACCTCTGTGGATGCCCAGTGACCTTGGCCCCAAATGCCTGACACTGGGAGCAGAGACACAGCAGGAACCAACACAACTTTCTTCCCAACCACTGCAGGACACAGTGACCTCCCTGCTGGGAACGGATGTCAAGTCCTTGTGGACGTAGGGGTGGCTGGGCATGAGCAAACAAGTGAAATAAGCAAGATAAAAGCTCTGATCTCACTACTTAATAAATCCCAGTATCCAGATTCCCTGCAGGTGGTTCCTTCTGTCTCACCCTTAGCACTGTGGAGTGTCTGTGGCTCTATGTCTGATACTGAAAGGCTTTTCAGAAAATGCTTGAGAACAGGCAAAAAAAATAAGTTATATAACAGTTGTTTTTATGTGATGAATGTGAAATAAACTATTGGTTTAATAACCTTTGCTTGTGTTCCTTGAGTTTTGCAGTTGGGTTCTTTCATGACATGTTTAGTCTTTTGGTTAATAAACTTTTAAAATTGATTAATAAATCAACTAGCAGACAGCACAGATGTCCCCTACATTTTTTGAAAAATGTACAGAGGATTTGGATTCAGTTGAACTACAGTAAAAAAAACCCAAACAAAATAAAACATGACCATCAGCTTAATCTGACTTCTCTTGAAACAGAAAGGGTTACACCTGAGCTGAAAGGAGTTGTAAATCCTTCTTGGGGATAACGTACATTTATAAAAATATAAAGATCTTAAATTTTATTTTTTCAGTGACCCACAATTTCTCTTCAGAATAATCAAGCCCTCCATACTTCTGTAGGCTTTTCATTTTGAAGAATCTTATATTTGGATAAACAGCAATAATTCCCATTGAGAAATCATGACTTATTTTTAACACTGTATTTACCATCAGTGCACCATCCAAACCAGAGGAAAGTCATTATTTAAATTATTTCAATGAAAGAAACTTACTGAATCTCTTCTGTTATTATAAACTACCACATCTGTGACATAAAACATACTGATCACTTACTGGTGACTACATTTCCAAAGACTTGTTTTTCCTCTGGCTTTGGTTTTTTTCATTTCAGTTTTGCATCTGATTCAAGAAGCATTGCAGGTTCCACTTCTGCAGATACACTCATTTAAAGTGACATTCAGAGGTCTAGACAAAGATAAAAATGTCATTTGGCTTCAAGATATAACTTTTAGGGAGTCAAAGTTGAAAGGAAAAATAAAAACAGGTATATGTTTTTTAAGAATGCATTAGTAAGCTGTTCTAAAAATACATTTTCACCTTTCATATCTTTTTTTCGCAGCAAAGAGGAGGGCAGTCTTTAAATTTAATTTTGATTGCACTTACTGCAATGAATAGAAAAGCAAAGGACTTGTTTGATAGTTGAAAACATAGGAACAATATCCACTGAGTTAACTGGAGTCTATAAAGCAGGCAGCTTTTAGGATGGTAAATTTATAAAATAGATACTATTCTTGATTAATTTAGTAGTGGTTTGACAGCCTCAGAGAGTAGGCTCATCCATCAATAGAGCAAGCTACTTTTCTAGGGGAAAAGGCGTCCAGATTTCTGCATGTTGATGCACCTTCAGCAGTTACAGAGGTCAGCACTGAAGTCTACATTTTTTACTTGTCCCGGTTTAAACACATTACTATCTAATGATGTTCTAGGCACTATAATTTTTGAGTCACTCTGAAACTTCTCAGTGAATGCCAAGTTTATAGTGATAATCTGTGGGTTACTCCTGTGGAATAGGGGTATATCTCAGTCTCCATTCAGCTGCTGAGATACTACTTTCTCTGCTTTTTCTTCCATCCAGTGATTCTACAATTTAAAAGCAAAGGTTTTTTCTGGTAACATTTTGATGAATATTTATCACGATTTGTTTGAGGAGTGAAAGATATTAAAAATCAACTTTTTTATTTGTATATGGTGCACAAGCTGTGCCAAAAAATCCTGAGAACAGCATTTCTCACTAAAAAAAAAAACAAACCAAATATAACCTGGCAAATAAGTTCAAATTGCTTCTTGGTGAGGTTTATTATGCACTTGTTTTACAGCTCCAAGTGTGCTTATTTATTGTGTATCTTGAATATCTTTGGCTGTCTGCTCATGCTATGAGGTAAACTTTAAATGACAAACAGAAGAAAACTATTTCCACCCTGTTAGAGACACAATGATGCTGTAACATATATTCACTTGGATATTATCCTTTTCTTGAGAATTGTATGCCACCCGAAGGCTTGTACATCATGAGCACCAATGGTGCTCCAAGTCGTTTGCAAAATTTAAGTCACTTTAAAATTAAGTTCATGCTATCTTTCTGCACACTTCACAGTCAAACACCAGTAATTGCTCCCCAAGTGTAACTGCTTAGATGCTAATTTTAGATAGCTGAAAGACAAACTGAATATTGTTTAACCATGTAAGCCTATTTTTAAAAGACTGTTTACTAACTCCTTTATTGGGAAGTTATGATGAACTGGTCAATAACGAGAGCTAACAGTGAAAATGTAATTACACACTATTTTGGATAAGTGATTCCCATGTAAATGCTTTTCACACATTTTTTTTTTTCTTTCTTTGGTTGATGAAGAAAGCCTCTAATTTACATTTCTACTCCTTGGTCTCCCTTGCACACAGAAAAAAATCTAAATCATGTATGTATGCATTTATGCATGTGTATATATATATGTGTATGTTGGTGTTTCCAGAGGCTAGGACAGAAACTCGGGGTCTATATGCCTGCTGGGGATCAGCTAGGCCAATTGTTTCAGAAACCATTGAGGTTAACACTCCAGACTGGGTTTGACTGAAACAGAACTAATTTTTTTCATAGCAATTTGTATAGGGCTGTGCTTTGTATTTGTGACCAAAGCACCACTGATAACACAGGAATGCTTCACTTGCTGCTGAACAGTATTTACAGAGCATCAAGTCCTCTTCTCTTTCATCTTTCCTCTTCTCTGCCACTTCCAGTGAGTAGTCTAGGGGTGAGCAAGAAGTTTGGAGGGAATGTAGCTCAGACAGCTGAACCCAACTGACCAAAGGGATATCTGATACTGTATAACACTGTGCTCAGCAATAAAACCTGTGGAAGCAGAAGGAAAGGAGCATGGAGTGATATTCAGAGTGATGGTATTTTTCTCCCTAATTAATTGCTGCGCATGAGAGAGTTCTGCTTTCCTGGAGATGACTGAACACTTGTTTGCTACAGGGAAGAGGTGAATTCGTTCCTGGTGTTGCTATGCCTTTTAAACAGTTTGTTGAAATCCAATGAGTTTTCTCACTTTTGTCAGTCCGGTTCTCTCCCCCATTCCAGTGCAGTGGAGCGAACAAGCAAAGGTACAGTTTTTAGTTGCCTACTTGGGTTATACTCAGACAGTCCTTTGTGGAACCCAACATGTGAAGAGTTCCAGGTAATGCCAGGTTTGATTGGAATGTGTCAGATGGAATTCATAGCTGCTGTTAGCGCTGTTTAACTACTGATCAGCAGGCTCCTGTGCTTGCCACGGGGTGCACTTGCCTTGCTGTCTAGTGCTTCTTAGAGGCTGGTTTTTGCTTTTGCTGCTCACTGCACTGCTGAGCTGCTGAACACCTGTGCTGGTTTAAAGGTAAACTGGCAGGGGAAATAAAGCTAACTCGAGAGATTAACAGTCAGAATTACAATTTAATGAAAATAATGCAATAAATACAATTTTACAGATGAACAATTGGTTCCAATCCACCAAAAACCCGGTACGCTGGGGCACGAACAGAATGGTGTTCGTTGGCCCCCTTGCTGAGCCCCACGTGGGGCCCCTCTGAGTCCCAAAGAAAGGAGAGAGGAGAAAAACCTGTTGAGGCCAGTGATGGCTGCAGTCCGGTTAGAAGTGGTAGTCACAGTCCAATTGAAGGCAGTGGCTGTAATCCAAATTAGAGCAGTGGTCCCAGTCTGGATGAGGTTTTGGTCCTCCTCTCGATCCCACAAGTGGCACCAGAAGTCTCCCAACCCCAAGATTATATCTCCTCCCATTCCAGCAGCAATGTCCAGCCCCTTTTCCCAGGGCAGGGAGTTTCACAGTGGGTGATTGTGAGTCCTGGGTGTGAGGACTGCAACATCTCCTTATCAACAGGCCTCTTAACACCCAGCACAGAGCCTGAGGGGTGGGGTGTGCTCTGGGCAGCTGCTGCAGATGGTCTGTTGTTAAGCTTCTGGGAAATGGCATAGAGGGTGTAGAATACACAGTTTGGGTTACACCCATGCAGTGATGAACTAGTCCCAGCTCTTCCAACTAGGACAACACCCTTCTCTGCTGTGCCCAGGAACCATGACAGCAGCAGGGGAGATGTCCCTGGGCTGGCAGATGGCCTGCTGCTGTGCTGCCATGCTGGATAGGACAGAACTTCCAGTCAAAGGCACTGGGACTGTGGATGAGGGCACATGGGAGCAGGACACCCTGAGGGACCTATGGCTGTGGATAAATCTGAAACAGAGCAGGTACATCTAGTATCATTTGTAGCCATGACTATGTCTGTGCTACAGCAGATGTGCTTCTGAAGGGACTGTGGTCCAAGGATAAGTCTGCAACAGTTGCACTCTGAAGTGCTGGAACACTTTGAAGTGTCTGTGCTTGTGGATAAATCCATGACATAGGAGCCACACCCTTGAAGAGTCTGTGGCTACAGGCAGGGCCATAATTTTGCAGATGCACACCTGAAGGAATTGTGACTCATGGATGGAGGAAAACTGGAGCAATTGCACTACAAAGCTAGTGTGGTTCTGGAAAAGTCCATGGTGCAGCAGCTGTACCCCTGAAAAGACTGGCTCATATGTAATACTTCACTGGAAGCCGGTACATCCCTGAGGACTGTGGTCCACGGATAAGTCTTAGCTGCCTACCAGAGTAAAGGCACAACACACTGCCATTCACTTAGTTTCATGACCTGCTCCAACACAGTACATTTAGACTAACATGGTAACCAAGAATATGAACAAATGACCACTGACTAGATAGCTGGCTGGGGGAATAACAGAGGGTATATGGAGACCATAAAAGGAAACTCTAAAATTGAATCCTTGAATGGAAAAGTAAGTACATAGTAAAAAGTAATGCCCTGATTATTTGAGGAGATAGAAACTCACAACTGTGAGACCAAATGGAATATTCAAAACAGAAGAAAAAAGATAAATATATTTTCCTTTGAAATATGCCTCAATAAAACACTTATATTCACTGCTTCTGAAAATTTTCTCTGCCCAAATACAGCCCTCACATTTCCAAATACTTTCCTATATGCTTGACTTTAAGCACTGGATTAGTTCTATTTAAACAACTGGGATTAATATCTTCATTTCTGTAAATAAGGCCATTCATATTCTCAAAGTGCTGTATATATATGTATAGAAATATACATCAGAGTGAAATTAATTTAGATTATTAGCAGAGAGATCCATTAAAAAATTAATGGTACATTTTCGCGGTCATTATATCACATGGGGGTTTTGTTATTTTAAAGCATTTTATATCAGTATCTGAAAATCTGCAGAAACCTGGTAGAAAATATGATTCATCCAAGCCCTAAATAAGTGGGAGGTTTCTTTGGTTTTGATATATGAGGTTATTTCAGAATAACAAAATCATAAAACAGCTCAGGTTGGAATAGACCTCGAAAGATCATCTGGTCCAATATTTTAGGTGAAAGGGAACTCAGGTAATATTGCCTAACACACCATCCAATCACATATTGAGAATTTCCATTGACTGGGACTCTACCACATCCTTGGAGAGGTTCTTCCAGTGATTGATAGTTCTCACTGTAAAAAAACCTCTTTTTTATATTAAGATGAAACATGTCCTGGTGCAACTTGTACTTATTTCCCTTTGTCTTCTCCTTGTCTTTTTTATGTAGGTGTGCAGAGTGGTTGGGAATGGATTAGTCTTTACGGAATGACACCCCCACATGGCCACAAATTTATTTGGTTTGTTGCAGCTTGATGAGAAAACATGGTGCGATCATTATTACAAAGCAGGTCTTCCATAAAAAAGAGCTACAGATGTACATCTTTCCATGTGTCAGGACCTTCTCCATATTAAGTCTTGCATTATTCCCACAAACTTGAGGCCTTATTGACACAGTTGAAGGAGGTGAATCTGCCTGCATTTGAGACATAAACTTCAGTTGTGTCTGTAACTTTACTGTACATGAAAAGGAGGCAAGTATGTCTTCTATCAACTACATGAAAGTAACACTGTACATCAAAACTGCAGATAAAGTCAAGGGAAAAAATATTGTAATTACATGAGTATAATCATTAAGAACATCACTTATTGCATTGAAACCCAACTTGTCTAAACAGCCATCCTGAAAGGAAACTTGTATAACCCTAAGCCCACGTAAAATACTTTAGTGAGAACTTACTAAGGAAAGCTTAGGGTTCTCCTAATGAGGTGTTCGGAGTACAAAATTATGCAGCAGTTCTATGGAGTGCTCACTGTTTCCTTGTAATATGAGTCCTTTCTTGGGCTCCTTTTAAACTGCCTTATGTTGAAGGCAAGATATCAAGTCTTACAAGTGTCCCTTTGATTAGAAAGCCAATTTCTTCTACATAGAAGGACTGTGCTCTTTGAAAGATATGCAAATAACTATAAAAAAGGTTTATTATTAAATGTAAGTAGTTGAAATAGTCAAATGTTATGGCCAATGAATATCAAAGAGTAAACATTGGATCATATTAATTTACTTAAACAGTTGGAATTAACAATACTTCCCGAACTCATATCACAGAATGCAAGGATAAAAATATGGCTAAATGTGCCTATTTGTAAATAAAACATGTTCTTATTCAATTCAAAATATATAACATCCACCTCTTTGCTCAGATAATTGGCAATACTGAATGCAAACCAATCCAACTGCAGACTAATGTAAAGCATCAAGGAGAAACTGAAACAGTTTAAGAGTTAGGCTATGAATGAAGGCACAACAGTTGAATAATTTACTAGAAAAATATCACAATTCACTGAATAAATTATTCTGTGAGTATTATTCAGCTGGGTTCTACAGTGAGACTAGTGCATCATAATCTGACACTAAAATTGACTGCTTCAAGGAAAGGGCATCTTTACCAGGTGTCACCTCAGAAGAAGTCTCTGCTTAGCAGGTTGCAAATCAAGATGATCTGTGTAAAAATGAAATTGTTCAAAACGCCTTATTGGTAGCACTCCATCAGAGGTAAACTCTTTAATAATGAAATTGCAACTGTCAGAAAAAGAAATGAGAGCTCAGGAAATAGCAACAATCATCCACTGACTAATAAAAAAAGCACTCAGTAAATTAACTGTCTCAGAAGCCAGAAGCAAATCTAACCTATTAAGGCTCTGACATCATGGATCACCTAGTCTCTGAATGACCCCAGTCAGAAGAGTATGGATGCAGTATAAAGGCTGTGCATGTATACATAATGGAGATGTACCACACATTACACTTTTAGATTATCCCCTAGGTAATGGAAGCAAGTAAATTTAAAGAAGACCTAATTCACTTTGAGATTAAGCTAACAACGCTATGACATGAAATTGCTGTCATGGCACATACACTTTTCTGATGTTTTGCCATCTCAGTCTGATGGGACTACATGGAAATCACTCCTTCTCTGGTGGTTCTTCTCTCTAACAAAAGACTTCTCTGTTTGCTGTTTGGTTTTGTTGGGTGTCTGGGAGGCAGTGAGGGGATTTGGGGGATTTTTATTTGTTTGTTGGCTTTTTCTGGTTTTAGCAATTTTTTTCCTCTGCATCAATAACAATGTGAAAATGCCACTTCAAAACCACAGCTTATGTTTCCAAGTCCAAATGCACTCGGTGTTGTTTGGTCAATTACAGGTGTAGATTTGTTCTCAGAGGGAAAAAGCAATTTAAATTTCTTTGCATTCTAAGAATTTTGATTACGCATAATAGAGAGACTTCTTGAAAGCAGTGTTAGGACTTGAGTTTCTTACAATCCATAACGAACAACTGAATGGTACAAAATGGAATCATGAGCACAAGTGAAAAGATGTTGATACTGAAGTGGGACCAAGTTTCAGGTGACAGAAGATAGGTAGGCTGACAGGCATTTGTATGCAACACTGACTTATGAAAAAATTTTATCTCCTCAATAGCACAGAAGCTTTGCTTGTTTGGTTTTTGAACACAGACTGCACCTTAGAAAAACACAACTCCGAAATTCAGTGTCTTCAGTGGGTGGTAGTCAGAGATAGTGGAATAAACTTTACAAAGTTGGTGCACTTCATTTTGCCCCTGCTCATGATCTCAATCCCATTGTGAGGCCACACTCAACGGAGGGGACACAGCTGTTTCAAACTTTTGATAATGTCCAGAGAGCTTTCAGATGGTTTCTCTTAATGTCAATGTGGTCATATTGCATGAGCAGAGTGATCTGCAGGACTCAGATTTCCATCATACCAAAAGAAATAAGTGGACTGCTTGAAACTCACCCATTTTGTTGTAGAACATAATTTTTTTTCAGAGTGTTACAGTTACAGGCAAATACTTATTCCCCCTACAATGGTGTCCATCTACCCACTCCTGAGGAAGATGTTTAGTGTCCTAGAATATTAAAATAACATTTCACAGATGATCATATGATATATACGAATGGATCAGCCAGTTAATGCTGAAGGACAGGAAACAAAATTAGTTTGACAGTCAGGGTGGCAACACTGACTTTAATATGAATCTCCTCCCAGGATGACTGAAATGGTTAAGGTCACAAGGGACCTCTGAACATCCAACAGTCCTGTCAAGCTGAAAATCCCATATCTCTCAGACTTTCCTGACATAAAATAGTGAGGACGCTTTATCACCCATGTGGACATTTGTTGTACTCTTTTCAGGATGCCCATGTTACTCTAGTACTAGGGAGCCCACAGCTGAACACAGCACTCCAGATGTGATTTCACCAGTACTGAAACAGAAATGAAGGATCAGCTCCATCAACCTGTTGACAACACTTCTTCTGATGCAGTCCAGGGCACAATTGGCCTTCTTTGCCACGAGGGCTTGTTTCTGGCTCATGTTCAACTTGGTAACCACCATGAGGGGATTTTTCTGCAGAGCTACTCTCAAGATGGTTGATCCCCAGGCGTACTGGTAAGGTTGTTTTGCACTTCTCCATGTGGAATTTCATGAGGTTCCTATTGGCCCATTTTTCCAGCCCATCAAGGTCCCTCTGGATGGCAGCATGACCCTCTGTGCCACTTCTCCCATTTCAGTTCCATCTGTAAACTTGCTGACCATCCACATAATCACCACCCTCCAGTGCTGACCAGTTATCACTTTTCCGGTCAACTCATTGTCTGTTCTTCTAGCCCATACTTCATCCACTTCTTTCTGACCATCTTGTGGAAGACCTTCTTAACAAAGTTCTTGCTGGGCTCTGCAAAGTAGTATCACCACATACAGGAAAAAAGTGGTCATGCTTTCATTGTGAGCCATAGCTTAATATCATTTAAGTTCATGTTACCCTAAGAGAGGAATGTGGCTTGTGACTGTACTGGTGTGTGACTGTGTTGAAGGAGTGTAGTTCAGTGACCTTGCCTTTGTATCAAGTAGCCCTCTAATCATCTTCATGTAAGTCAGCAGATCAAACTTGAAACATGTAGAATATTTCTGTACTTAAATTCTGAGAGACCTGATGAATTGAGCAGCGCCAGGATTTCAAGTAGAAGGCAGAGATGTTCTAGTCTGTTTGATATGTTTGATATCTTTCAAGCAATTCATTTCAGTCTCAGAAGGGGGAAATGGGTAAATAAAGGAAGCTATATAAGCAAATACCTAGTCAAAGTAAAAGCTCCTTTGATATTAATAAAACCCCGTTCAAACTGCCTAGTCACAGTTAAATGTGTCATTTAAAACTCATTAAAGTTATATAAAATTATTTACTTTGAATAGTAACTACATTCACACAAATGATCTGGAGACCATTAGTTATTTACAGAAGAAACTAGCAAATTAGTTAAATTATAAAGATCTAATGATTTAGTGAACTAGCTTCTGAACCATGCAAAGTGTTATGAATAAATTACTTTCTTAATTATCAGCTCTTATGTTTGGTTTAATGTAAATGTGAAACAGCCATATTTAGGGTTTTTTACGAATAACATAGAAACATGAAGTGCTCAAGAATCCTTAAATACTTGAATATTATGGAAACAATTTAAATAGAAGTTCTGATGTGATATTTTTGTTACAGACTCAAGCGTGTTTGGGGTTTTTTTTCTCCATCTCAAATCAGATTTGGTCATAGTTTTCAAGAACCAAGTGAATACATTATGATTTCAAATAATGAGGTACAATGTTTATACAGTGTTTAGTAAAAGTTTTCATGAGGTTTGAAAAAACTACATGTATCCTAGCCATTGAGAACTGTTCTCAGTACTCTTTCAGGAGAAAAACATGTACCTGTTACTGAATAAACTTTGAATGGCTTACTAATGGGAAAATCTCTCTTAATCTTGTTTTACAAAAATATGTTTTATCCCATTATTGAACATGATTTCACATTCCTGTTATACTATTTATCCAACAAGATGAAACAACTCTCCTTTCCTGAGTTACCACAATTTTAGGACTTTAAAGCACCGTTTAGAGACCAACTTGTTGGCTATTATGTCATCTTATGTCTTATTCAGAACTGCTTTGTTGAGGAAGAGCTGTGGGCACCATGGCCATGCATGGATGGCTCAACAGAAAATTATAGACTGTGAAAAATTGCTGTATTCAAATTGACTCTCCATCAAATGGACAGTGTTGAGAGGAAAGGGTTAGAAGTGGAAGGTTTGGCAAGGAGGCAGGAGGTTTTGCTCAAGAGATTTTGCAGCTGGCAGTGCTGGGCCAGGGAAAGATCAGTGCCGGGGGCGGAGGGGAGAAATCCTATTTATGACACATACTGATGCTTATCCTCTGCTTGTTTTGAGAGGTTAACTCCCTTGTTGCAAGAAGAGATAAAAGTTCTCACATTTGTGGAGGCCTCTAGGGGGAGAGAAAGAAACTGTAAAAGCACAGAGGAGATGATCACTTTGGCGTTATTCACAGGCAAAAGGTGTTGCAAAAGCACCAGAATGGGCCTCCCCGGGCTGCTTTTTGCCTCTGCTGTGTTGTGACTTAGCCGTGTGTTCAGGATTTCAACTTTAGGAATAAACTTTTTCTTAATACCTCATCGCCGGTTTAGTCATCTGGGTTTACTTGAGTGCGTATCACTTTTTACAGACATTAAGAACTTATTTTATTACTATTGCTCTTACTACTGTATTAGTTTCTTATCAAGAATGAGTTTTACAGTAACTCAGAACTTATTTCATCCTTCCCCAGTGACGTTTCAATAAGACTGAGTGTCGTAGGAGCTTTTAAATGGAGTTTGTACAAGATACCAAGGGAGATAACACTCACATTGATGCTTTTGTATCTCTTGTTTGTACTTTTGCTTGTAAGACTTCTTTTAACTGGAGAGGCACTCAGGTGAATCTCTTCCCTAGAAATGACAACTTAATCTGTACTTCATGTGTGGTTGAAAAAAGTAATGGTTACTCAGCTTCAGCTCTGTACACACACAAAAAAAAGACCAAAACCAAGAAAAACAAAACAAAAACAAATACAAAAAAAAAAACTCAAATAAAATAATAACTAACTAACTAAATAAAAACACAAAGGTATAAATAAATAAATAACCAGAGGCAAACCATAAATAAAAGGCAAGATGACTCACTGGACGAGTACCACTGCCTTGATGGAGCCTGTGCAGTAGCTGGAAGAATGCCCGGAAGTGAAGGTTTCAAAGGCAATATTGCAGCTGGAGCAACATTCCTTTCTTCAGCTTCATGACTGCTGCATGATAAAGCAGTCAAAGTGGTGGATGGCTACCCAGAACGATCACTGAGCAAACACCAAACCCTCTATTATTCACAAAGTAAACCATCACAACAGACCATGTAAATACCGCCCTATAAGTGGCATTTCACTGATGTCTCTTTCACAGAGAACAGCAGTGGCAGCTAACCATAACATCCAACAGACACAGAGGTAGCTTGTGAGTATTCACCTATGGAAGTAACCATGAGGGAGTCCACCGAGATTGCACAGAGTGGTTGTGTCCTCACTGACCAGGGATGCAGCCTGATGGTACCTAGCCAAGAAGAGCAGAGTAGGTCTGAAGGCAGTAATCAGTGTTAGCCATGAGTCCCACAACTGTCACTGGCATTCACAGAGAGAAGAGAGGCTCAAGAATAACCCAGAAAGGTCAGGATCAGCAAGTCTGAGGCTGTCCAGAAGCACAACTACAGCTTAGCTTAATACCTCCAGCAACAAATAAGAGCAACAACCTTGATACAAAAGGGCTCCCAAACCAGATGCATTATGCATGGGTAGTTTTCCCAGCACTTTCTCGTAAGGTATTTTTTTCTCACATTAGCTCTCCTGTAAGCAGTGTGAACCCAGGTTTCACACCTCAGAGCTTGAGCACAAGTCCTGGTTGGTGTGAAGAAGTTGCTGGGATCCTCGGTACACCCAGGTCTAAATAAAATACACCATCTGTAAATAAAATATGGTAAAAATCCTAATTCATTGACTTATTTGTTAGGCTAAAAAGCCTGTGGTAAATGGTCTTCAACAGAAATACCCTGTAACCTTGTGGGCAATAACTTTGATAGACTAAGCCGTCTATAGTCTGGGAAGCCTCCTGATTCTCCTTTCATGACTTTCTGTCCTAATCAACTTGCCATAGAACAAAACTCTCTAAGTTTCACTTTTACTCTCATTGAAACATTTAAATAGCTGACTAAACAGCAGTTTAACATGATTTCTGACAGATGGATTAAACTATTGTGACATGAATGATTCCATTCTTCGTATTTTATGCTACAACATGGACAACCACTTCTAAAACCTTTGAATTCAAAGAATCTTTATGCAAAACATTTGAGAGAAATAAACCTTAGACAATTCTTTGTGCTAAGGAAACAAAATCTGGAGGTCATCTAGTCCGATCCATGTTTCAAAGTCATCAACCCAAATCACACTGCTCAGGACATCCTCTGGGCAGGTTCTGAAAATCTCAAAGGACATTGCACAGGCACTTTGTCAATTCTTACCAGTGCTTAACCACACATTGCAAATATTCTGGGGTTTTTTCTCCTATATATACTTAGAATTCCCCTTTCTGCGGCTTGTGACAGTTGCATATTCTTCATCTGCTTGTATCTCCTTTGTTATCTTCTCCACACCATTCTTTTATTGAGAAATGACATTACAGAAAGAGCAGACATCATCCCACAGATCCCCTCTTATCCCTCTTTTCTTCAAGCTGAACAAACCCACCTCCCTCAGCTTCTCCTTGTACGTCAGGCGCACAAGCCTCTGACCATCTCTCACTGGCCCTGCACTGAACATGGTGAACTGAACACCAGCCCAGATACTCCAGATGTGCATTCATGAGTGCTGAGCAGAGAGGAGTACCCACTATTCCTGATCCAGTTGATATTATAAATATTTGAAGATTGCTTATGAAACAGACAATGCCTTTTTTTTCTCTAGGAGAGTAGGCCTCCTTCAGAATTGTAACTGTGTGGTTCAATTTTGCTCTGTTTAGAAACAGGAAGGATAGAGGCAGGCAGACCAGGTGTAGCCAAAGGGTCAAATACATTAAAATATAACCTAAAAACATATTTATTTTGACAGTTAAAGTTGTACCGGTGCTACTCGTTGACGCAGGAGTTATCTCTTCTTTCTAAAGACAAATATTTTAGTAAAAGAATTAGGAGAAGAATAGGATGTATTAGCTTAATTTAAAAAAGCTTTTTTTTCCCCTGATATGCACTGATAAACCTTCTATTGTTTTATTCTGTATACACAACTCAATGTAAAATAAAACCTTGAGTAAAATTTAAGCTGTTTGCAATAGATCTACATGCTGGTTTTTTTCTTATATTAAAAATTCTACCATGTATCTTTTTCTTAGAAATTTCTTAGAAAATTCTTAGACCAAAAACAGATTTCCACTTTTTAGCATTTTTTTTTTCCCCAGTGCTGTTTTCAGCACTGATATTTTTCTGATTTTCTGATATTGTTGATCACTGTTTCTACCTAGGAAAGAAACCAGAATGTATTTTGAATGAGTCATTGCGGACAGAACTATAACATGCAGGGAGCTATGACACAGATTATATTCCTGTTAGTGACACCCTCCCTCAAACGACTTCTTAGAATTAAGAAGAAAAATTTCTAGTTGTGGAAAGAAATCCTAGTTTAGATATTCCTACTGTCCTGACTGTCTGGACATAAAACCAACAGCAACAGCAGAAGTCTTCTTTGAAGGAAGAATGGCTGAGCAGAACTATCATCAAAAGATTAACCATTTAATCTTACTCATAGTCTGTGTGCATTCTTCATAAAGGTTACTCTTTTCACCTAAAGGATGAATGGATTTATTAATTTTTTTTTTTTACTTCTTGTTTATAAGTGTAGTGCTACTGATAGCAGCAAAAACGAACACCTTCACAGCCATTTGTAGGTGTTTAAAAGGGCACTCTTTATTCAGTGTGCTGGACATTTGGAGGATAGCTCCTTTAATCCAACATGCAAAATGACAGATAGGGCTTTTTATTACACATGCTGCTTGCACACTCATTAGATGTTGTCTCTTCCGTAATACATCTTGATTATTTTCCTTTATAAGTCACACCAGTATTGGAAGTCCTTGTTTGGTCCTTCCAGGTCTTCTTCTTCTTGACCTCGGTCCTTGAGCAGGCACAGCATCATTGTGCTTCACCACAAAACCTGTAACATTTTACTTTTATCTTATGTGTGTACGAGAGCTCAGCTCACATCCTATTTGTTTGAGTTACAATGCTTATCTAACCTCTAGGACTTCTCTAAGATTATATTGTGCCTTATTGGGCAGAATGCCGCGAGCAATATTTCTGTTTCTCCTATCACTGTGTTGTAAAGAGTCAAATGTAAGGAGATAAATGAGAGAAGTGATGATCATTATTTGGGACAGAGAATATCATCACAGAATAAATTTAGATAGGGAGACAAACAGGAAATTTAGAAAAGTCTTTTCTTCTGCTTTCGTAGGGAAAGTACAGAAGCCAAGAGAAAGTAAAGCACCAGAGAGTGATTGGGGTTTGTTTTCTGTCAAAATAGTTAATAGTAAAATACCCAAGTGATGAAATAGAAATCTTGGTCAAAGCCTAATCCTGCCACATTATAGTAAGTGATATATTTCAAAATACTGTGTTGAATCCAACTTCATATATGAAACATGGGATACTGAGAACAGACTAACCAACTTATATCTTCTGTTACCCACAGAATACCTCTGCAGAGTGAGCAGCTGGAAACTGGTTCACAAAGCAAGAAAAAAATTGACTCACTGCCATCATGAACTCTAGCTCTGTGTTTTCCATCCTAATCACCTTGAGAAACTGATTACGTATCTCCTGGAGCCTGACACAGGAGCCTGCCTAAAGGAAATCACTCCATTCACTTCAGTAAACCTTTCACTCTAACCTCAATGTTCCTTCAAGGAAGTTCTATTGATATTTTCCTTCCCATTTAATATATTATGGTGCACTTAGAATCAAAATAAAACGGTAAGTAAGACACTGATCAATAATATAGGAAAACAGACTCTGCAGAACCTGTAACAGAAGTTAGTAAGAAGACTAATCATAGCATTAACTGAGTAATAGCAAACCCATTATTGATCTAGTAATTTTAGCAAAAAGGATTCCAAGTTCAACAATTTCTGCAGAATTTGTCCCACATTAGTCAGAAAACAGCAAGTGACACTAATTGCTTAGGCCTCTTCAGATGAAGTTGCAGTCCCTTTTCCAAAGATTTCTGCTGTGCTGACTCCAGAGCAGAGGGACAAAGAGTGATTCAGTCCTATCAGTTGTGTGCACTTCTGTGCACACAAAAAACCACAGCTACATACAAGCTTGGGAAACATCAGAATTTGGTTACATCAAGGTTTAAGAACACCGATTTCAATTCAGATACCTGAATTCTACTCTAACTACACTTTAGGTCCCTCTGTCCTTTCTTGGTTCTTGCATGACTGACAAAGTCAAATCCAGATGGTCCTACCAAGGTTTTATCTAGTTGAAGATGTAAAATAATCACAGTTTATGAACATATGTATCAGACACTCTGCCTATTGTTGAAATTCAGGATTTCAACAAGCTACTGGAAGAGGCTTGAAAGGTATGTTTGTTTTTCTTACTTAACTGGCTAGTTATTTTCAAGAATAGGAGACATTTATTTCAAAGTCTTTAATAAAATATTTCTCCATTTCTCTATTTTAGCTGTAATTAAAAAGCATACAATTTTCAAGACAGGCATTCAACCAATTACTTCTACAGCTGTATTTTAAACAGCAGAGTAGTTTCTTTCTGTGGCTATATTTGCTAGTTTTGCCATGTCTGGGTTTTGTTTTATGGGAGAAAAAACAAAAAGTTAGCCTAACTGACTGCTGGCTTGTTTAAGTCTCCATAAATGAAGTTTAGGTTTCAGTATTGCAACAGGAATCTTATAACTAAATCTCCTTTTTTTATGGGAATCATATTAAAATATACAATTAAGATTGAATGCTTCTACGTGTCTTAAGAAGCATCTTTTCAGCCTTTGCAAATCTTTCAATTCATCCAACAAACACTCAAGTCTTTTCCAGAATGCAGTTTGCCAATCCAGTTACTTTATATCTTCAGAGGCAAGAGCAAAATCAATCAAATACAAGGACTTAACAATTATGTTACTGTCTAAGAACGTTTAGTCGTCAAAAGTGGTCAAACACTTTTAATAAGAAAATACCTTTATTTAATGATTTTAGGTATGCACTCTTGTATTAAAAATGTGAATTCTTTCCTTGCCTGCCCTTCAGGTTCAATTCAGTGTATGCTCATTGCTCACTCATGCTTCACATTGACAGTTCTTAATAATCTCATGGATTTGCTACTGTTTGAGAAGAATCAATCACGTTGAGTCGGTCCAGCAAGACCTATCAGGATTGCTAAAGCCTTGTCCTGCAATCAAAATATTTCTTAAACTGGAAAAGAAATTCTAGGGAGAGGAGAGCTAAGACAACACATTCATTCCTTTTCTCCTAGTCCTCTTCTCCTGTAAGGCTTCTCAGAGGGGAAGCAGTTTAAAATGCCATACGTTACATCAGCCAACAGGTCTACTCAACACTCACGACAAATGCTGAGGCACTCACCATGTAACTAACCTGCATTTTTCAATCTGCAGTATAGGTACTGCCAGATATGATGAGCTGATACATGTTAGGTATGGTGCAGCCAGTCTAGTGTTTGAATGTGCCCTGCATGTAGCAAAGCTGACTCTCCTCTACTTTACTGGGCTGAAAAAAGGATAGTGAGCCCTACTCATTACTTTCTAGCCAAGTTCTTAATTAATGTCATTGAGCAATTCTTAAATTTCCCTGTAGGCCTTCTAATACATTGTGTTGCCTTACATTCTGCCTTAAATAAAATGGTGAAAGACCTTTCTAATTTAACTCACCAGTGAAAACTCTACAAACTGGAAATCCTTTAGATAACAACTAAGCATTATTGATTCTTATTCTAATTTTACAGCAAGAGCTTTTTACAGCATGATAAAACATTTCGTACACCTAACTTCTGACTAAAGGCACTTTTTTTTGTGGATGACTAACATCCAGCTACTCCCCACATGCATGCAATGTAAAAAAGTCTTTGATAATAGAACTGATTAGAAAAACAGAGAGAAAAGGTGTGAAGAGGACACAAGGAAAGACGATTATTCCTTCAAAGTTTGAGGAGTTCTACCCAGAAAAAAAAAACAAACTGCTGATACATCTACAGAGTCTGTAAGAAAAGGGAAAAAACAACAACTTTTGATTACTTAAATGATTCCTACTGGAAGACCATCCAGTTTACAGGGTGAAGACTTCTTATAAACTCAACATATTCTACTGCCATACTTTTTCATTTAGACAAGACAACACAATGCTAGTCTCTCTTTCAAATACTGTCCCATAAGAAAAAAGTATATTTTTACACTATCTTCAGACTTTTATATCAAGATGAATGTGTTCAGTACTCAGAGCTTGTGCTATAGGTATATCTTTTCACTGATCATATTATCTTGCAATATCTGAATCCTATGGCTCCTCCATCTCTTGGAGATGAAACTATCATCAAATAATCTTAAAAATTCAGGATACCACTGTGCTCCTGAATGTGTAAGACCTATTTCAAATACCTTCAATGTCATCACAGAACAATCCTACTTAAAGATCCCTAAAAGAATCAGTGAGAATCTTTTATTTCTCTGCTGTCACATGCATTTGCAGACAGAGTTATCCTGCAGAGATAAGTGGTTAATCAAGCAGGTCTATAATTCACACATCGACAATCACCAGGCTCTGGGAAAAGATCTCACTGTACTTAAAATTACTGCCCCTCCTGCACAGCTTTCCCTGAATCCCAGCCCCCAAAAAGCAGCATATCACAAACGAAACAATAAAATGTTAATGATCTCCTCAACACACGACCATTAGTTTCCATCTTCATCTCACCTGAAAAAAATGCAAATTGTGATTCCAGCTGCTCTTCTCAGTACTGAGCAAGTTCATCAAGATTTGTTTGGAAAAGCAGTAGTGAAGCTTCCTGAAAAAAACATCATAGTCTTTTTTTTTTTTTCTCAACAAAGCCCATGTACAGAATGAGAAATGTTAAAGGAGCTTGTAAATTAACTATAAGTATTGTGTTCTGACTCTAGCCTTATGGACCTTTTAATTGCTTAGGCTGAATTTGCTTATTCATAATCATTCCCCCTTAACTTTTCAAGTCCTTCAGAGAGAGAAAGAATTTTCTAAACTGTCACATGCGATGGAATATGCAGAGATTTAAAGATCATCTGACTTGGATTTTCTCTTCTATAATTTATAGCTCTCTAGACACAAGGCCTAAGACTCTGTATGTGAATTAGGGACTTCTAAAGCCAGATTCTCTAGAGAAAAGAAAAATTCAGAAAATGCAAAAAAATCAATGCAAAAATTAGTCACCTTCCTGTATTGTTTCAGGCCTGTAGCCATTCTCACTACTAGGCAGCCATCAGAAATAACAAAGGGCACTTTGGGTTTGGCTGTTTGTACAGAAAAACTTTTTGCCTGCACTTACAAAGCTGTACATTGACATAGCTAAATGAAATCTTAAAAGTAATTATCTTTATTTTGGCTTAACAAACCTTAATTTATTTGATGACAAATGAGTTATGTGTTTAGACTCATTATTCTATAAAAATCAGTTTTCCCCAATCAAGATTACAAGTGGAATAACAGAACTATAAATGAGGAGCAAATATGAAACTGATAGCCTGCTTTGATTGAGTTGTTTACTACTGTGGGATTCCAAAGGCATTTATTTCACATAGGTCTGCATACTAATAAATAACTGAATATTCATATGATCACGTGCTCCAGAGATGGGGAAAAAAAAAAAAAAAGTGCATCTAATCTGGTTTAACTTCATCCTTATATGTATTTGTGGGGTAACACTGCTCTATTTTGTCACAAGTTAACCTTACCCCAAAGGGCAAAGGGAGATGCTAGCTTTCCATGTAAATACTGCCAGGGTAACTAAGTGAGACTTCATTTTCCAGCCTTTGAAGGCACTGTGATATCTCAGTAAGAATTTCTCTCACCAAGGATATGGCTCATGGCAATTAGCAGGATACCCAAAGACACAGAATAAGCTCGGAGCCAGGTAATGATCACAAGACTCCCTTTGAAAATCAAGATTTTTTTTTTTTTTCCCAAACACCTGATTGAGTTATTAAATATTCATCTACTACTTTTTTACTTCTTTCCCTTTGAAATATTTTAATATTATCCATCCAAGAACATATCGAAAAAGAAGTCAAAAAAATTACTTGATGGAATACCAACACAGAAATGAAGAAGAAATAACAGTCTTCTGTGTTCAGATAATGTTTAAATTTTGTGTTTGAATAGAATTTCAATACAAGATACTAAAAATATGGCATGAGAATACCCAACCATCTGATGCTTAAGCTGGAAGAGAAGGTCCAAATTTCTCTCTCAGAGGAATTAATTCAACATTTCTTGTCTGAGTACTCCAACAGTATTCATCATTATGCATTTCATCAATTTAGATTAAATGCATAATAATGAATAATGAATAATAAATGAAACATAAACTTCAAGTTTATTTAATTATTTCCTTTTTTTTCAATTAAAAAATTCTAAATCTGGTTCAGTCTCTCCATTTATTGCATTGTAGTTGATTATTGTTTTTGTTAAAGGAACCAAACATAATTCAGTTCTCAGTTGCTTCCTCTTTTAGATCCTTTTGAAGCCTCTGGAGGAAAGACCCTTATTTTCAAAAAAGCTCTTTTTGTTCCATCAGTAAAACTAGCCAGGAATGAAAACAGATCAACTAACAACAATGCAAATACTTTCCAAACCCCTTTCACGTGTTGGGCCCAAACACCACATCCAGCTTCCCAACCCTGTCTGCAACAGACAGGGAGGATCTGGGCAGAGATGCTGCCGAAGGAGCTTGGTGACTTCACACGTAGCTGGCACCACCCCAAAGAGAAGGACGCATAGCATGACTTTCACACAAAATTACTAACCAGTAACACTGGGGGAAGCAAAATGGGACCAGAGCACCCAGATAAGGCTTAGTTTTTATGCTTATCTAGAGTGAGAATAGGACAGAGACAGAAAACCAGTGCTCCACAGGAGCTACAGCCGAGGCCTGAGACGCTGACATGTGAAGGAGCACGAACGATTAAATGCTCTCTGCTCAATGTTGCAATGTCTCCAAAAAAGGACTTCCTAGGTGAAGCACGGGCATGAAAAGTACAGAATACCACATGGGTCACAAACATGAACAAACACTATGAGTTTTAGTGTTGCAGTTTCTCACTTTCAGGTTTTCTGTATTTGAATGCAAGACCAAGAAAATATCTGAAGATATTAAAAGGAAACACTCCCAAATTTAGTGAGATCAGCTGGTTCAATACTTGAAATAGTATTATAAGCAGAATTATTTTCTTTGCAAGAGGATGTTGGTTTAGGTATTTAATTAGACTTTTGGAAATTCTAAAAAGGAAGAAAAATCTCTGCACTTAAGCAAAGTAGAATAAAACAGAAGAACCTATTGTTTGTAAATACATACCTGGCATTGTGTAAATAAGAAAATCAGATTTCACAGTCAGCAAGAAAAGACGTAACACTTCTGAATTTAAACAAATCATCAGCCTGACTCTTAAGAGTATTCATTACAGCAATTACTCAACGAGCTACACAACAGGAGTACACGCACACCTTTGAGAAGGTGCATGTGTCAGGTTTCATTAGCATTAGTAAAGGAAAGGTTTCAATATGGCACTGGAATTCCTCTTGAAAGAAAGGACATTATTGGCCAAAACCCACTACTCTCATTGAGTCCTAACTCCCCAATCCTCTCTGTGAAGGTTGATTCCTGTAGACATACTAGCATGTAGGACCCAGTAATCTCAGAAGTGTGATTCGAAACTAGATGGGGTATAAAATAAACATTAAGGTTTTAAAAAATGAAGCTCACAGAAATCCCATGTCATTATTTCCTTCCTGCAACCAATTTATTTCCTACCTCTGCCAGGCACATGCCAGGCTTATGAATACACTCCAACTCAGCTACAGTGGAGTTGTTTGTATACTGTATATGCATATTTGAAGTGTTCCTCTGGCATTCTTTACACTACAGGAAGATCTGAAAATACCCTTTATTCCCAGGGTTTAAAAAACAAAAAAGGCAATTAAAAGATATATCCATCTTCTCTATCCAGCTTGGTAAGCTGTCAATAGTGAAGGATGACTTGCTCCCAACAGTGAATATATTGTCACATTCAAATCCTTCCTTCATCTCTCAAAAAAATGACTTAGTGTACATTTAACAAACATGAGAATGCCACAGAGGGAAAATCCAGACCTTGAAGTTTCAGGTGTTTTATCAAATTTCTGAAGAACATGCAAATTAGTCTTACCAGCACTTCTGTGCTTATAGAGGTATTCCAGTACAGACAACATATTCTATGAATTTGATAGATCACAGAGAAGAATAGTCCCTCAGCTTCCTCAATTAAAATCTTCAGTCTCTTAAAAACTTTATATAAGGATATTTGTTAGATATCTATATATGCCCTCCACCGTTTGGAAATTTGAAGCATTGTTAAGTGCCTTGAAACAGACCTTCTTTTCATTCCTAAATATTTCATGGGGGAAAAATTACTTTTACGTTTAAAATATTTCTATATTTGTTTCTATTTTTTTAATTTTTTATTTTTTTTTTACATTCTCGAAGAAAGGATCTTCATGGAAAAGGTGACTGTAGAAATCAGTTTTCTACTAAGAACAGATCTCATTGCTTGCAGAAGTGAGACAACAAAGAATATTTTTCAAACTGAAATAATTTTCCAAAGAGTTTATATAAGGTTACTCATAAATTGAGTTCTAAAACCAAAGTAACACTACAAGATCCAGTTTTACCACTTCCAAAAGGACATCGTTACAACAGATTCTCAGAGATATCACATTGCTGCTTTTACAAAATTAGGTGTTGTGATGAAAGACCAGCCTGAGCTTCCAGGTTTTGCAGTAGACTTCTGAACTTATTGTATTTATTTATGAGGTGACTTGTAGCCAAAACACATTTGATTCTTATGTTGTCAATGTTTACACATACTGGCATTCTCCTACTCAACTTTTACTTACATTGTGCACAGCAGAACCTTACTTGGATTTGCCATAATTTTGGGGGAACAAAAAATACTCCCTGAAAGTACTCACAAAGTGAAAACCTTGCTTGTCTATTGACTCAGATACAGGCTAAGGGCAGGCAAGTTGCAGCACTCACACCCAGTAACAGTAATTATTTCATCCTGTCTGCATTCCAGTTCTTTCCTTTGGCAGAATGGATTAACTACCTATATACACCAAAGTGGCTACCAGCAGGTGCTGACAGGTAAAAAAAGAGGTCAGGAAAATGGAAAATTATAGCTTTATCCGTAGCATTTCCCATCCTTCTAATATGCAAAAATGGACTTAAAATAAAAAGTTGATGTCATATCAAAACAGTAAGTCACAATGTAAGTTTAAATTAGCAAGGAAAAAAAAAATCCCTCCTCTTACTCCAGTTTACATCCTGAGTCATCATCAGAAGCAGCCTTAAGATTTTCTTTGATCTTCTAAGTCAATAAAAGTAAAACTCCCCTTTAGGAAGAATTAGCTGATTTAAGCATTGCACACATCTTATATTGACTCCCTGTAAAAGAAAATTTCACTTCTATTAAATTCTTAACACCTTGGTAAACAGCTCTGTTTTACAGGACAAGGAATAGCTGTTGGAGCATCAATTATATAATGAAATTCACATGCCAATGGAATTAATGGATAGAGCAGACAACGAGTGAGACACTACTTCAGGAAGAAATTGTTCTTTTTCTTTAAATAAAGAAGCCTGCTTTAGAACTCTTAACATATTCTGTCTAGAGTTAATGTTAAAAGTCCCACTTGCAGGGTCCTGTTCCAGTTTTGGTTTGGGTAATGAGGACCTCTTCTGGGAAATAAGAGAATAATATATCAGACAATTTTTTTTCATGCTTTTAAATGTCTTTGTCACTTCAAAAGGCCTGGTAGGTCATTCAAGTACAGGAGGTTTTCCCTATTCCATTTCATCTCTCTCTAATTCTACTCCATCCTCAGCTGGAGCCTTTCAGAAATATGTTTTCTATAAGTTAACTGTAAAACAAATATTTGCCATAGTCATCAGTACACTGTCAATTCAATTTTTCTTTGAAAATAGTCAAGAAATTCCTCTGTGAATATGAACCCTATCCTTTCTTTTAGTCTCTCAAAGACTGAAAATACAGTAAGATTCACACTAGCAGGTGAATGGACTCTTAATCTGTGTTTAATAAATCATCACAGGATGTGACTCTAAAAAAAGACTTGATCTCTTTTGAAGAGCTCATCATACTTTGCAAAGTTCTTCAGAAGTTCTTGGAGAGGTTTGAAGATATTTTATCCTAGGAGCCCATATAGTCATCTGTGTGTGACTCATGCTATCAAAGCCCCTCTTTTCCAGCTGAAGTGGTAAGGATTACAGTTTGATTTAGTTTTAAAAGCAGAATGCACTTACAGCTGAATGCTGCCAAGATGAAATACAGGTCTTTCTTAAAATTAAAGTATTGAAATAATTACTGGTGAACTTTGCAAAATTCCAAGGGTCATTGGGTTCATACTCTGATGATCATGAACGAGACTACAGGAGCACACAGGATGGCATAGTTGGATTGCCTTCATTTTACTGAGATTCATTGTTAATTAGAGAACTCACAGGGCTTTAACTGTAATTTCTTTCATAATGTAAAGTGGATATCTGATTGACATATTTTGTCGCTTGTGACTGGTGAAAAGTACAGTTAGGTGCCCCATGCAGCATAAAAGTTCTTGGCAGTTCAACAAACAGCAAGGCTGCTTGACAGAAAGTTAGTGACCTGAAAGTTTAATGTTGTAAATCCTACCCACCAAGTAACTGAAACCCAGAAGATGCAGCCACTATTTCTGCTTTCTACTTTGTCCTGAGCTACGAGAAGCCTTTACACTGGACCAAGCTCTAAGCTAATAAATGGTGGCTCGGCTCAGTGAAGCTGAACCCTGCCAGCAAGGAGCTGGCACAATGAGTCTAGTCACCAGCAACACCCTGATCTTCTGGTTCTCTCATCAGTTGTCTCCATGTGGGCACCTTCTCTCTATCTCCCTACACCACAGCTCAGAAAGAGTGATATTTCCATTCTTTGTCCTCCTCGCCTACTTGTACCCATCTCAGTATTTGAAATCTCCAGAGCACAGTAACCAAATCTACACCATTTGTTCAGTTTGGGAATTGTCTTCATGAGATTAAAACTGATTACAGAACAATGGGGTGAACTTCCATAGGCCAACACTTGCTTCACTCTCAGTCACATAGTCTTCTTAAAACATCAGTGCACTTTGCACTGTTTTGCAAAAGAGTGAGGAGCCCCACTGTCAGAGTGACACTTTCCACATGTGGGATGGTAATACTCCCCATGAAACATGGAGAATGGGGTTCAAGACACTGTTTCTGGCTGAATAGAAAGTAACAGGAGAGAAGCGAGATGACACAACAAGTGCATAGCTATTAGGTTGTATAACTTTGGCTTGTGGTAAGTAACCACTATGTTTTCTAGTGTGGGGCTTTTTTGCCTTATCTTCTTATGCACTTTGTAAAATTGCACATTTGATCACGTCTAGTAAAAGAAGGCCATTACTTTGGTGCTATCCTTTACTTAATAATACCATCTTTTCTCACTGAGATTTCTTCTGCTACTTTCTAAAATAATTAATTGCCATCAGTCAGCTTATTTCTCCATCATTTAGAAAACAGATATTCTTTCTTTTTTGACAGAGACAACATCAGTCTTTCTACTCATTCTTGTTAGCCACTAAACATTACAGCTTTACTTTAACAGTGTCTCTCTGTAAGACTTTCTACTGGAATGCAAATCACTTTTAGAGCTGAAGTATTGCAAAATATGTATTTATGGAAGTTTTGGTATATTTGCTCTTTTTCACCACCACGCCTATGTCAGATTGTATTTTACCAGTTAAAGGATCTCCTGTTGTTTAAAAGTCATTTGCTTTAAATCAAAAATTTTGTAAAACACCAAAACATTTTGAGACTTTTTTTAATACCAGTTTAATATGAGAAGGTCACAGAGCTTTCTTATGTCGCAGGGGGGTTCTACGTGCTGTGAAGAATTACAGGAAGTATGGAGAAGGATGTAGAGGTGTAAGTATAGCAAAATAAGAATGTTATGTGACTGACAACAGCTCTGTAAGTTTTTATCGAACTGAAGTCCCCTCTCCAGTAATTCTTGGACATTTCTTTTTTTCTGCTTCAGAAAAATAGAGTTCTGCCCCATATTTTACATGATAACTTAAGACTGAGTGAAAACTGTGATATTAGGGAACTATGACAGGAAAGTGCAGAAAAAGAAGGGAAAGGGAAGCATAGAAAGAAGGGTAGAGAGAGATTATATGAGGAATGTGGCTTCAGATATCTCATTTGCAGCTAGATTTCCATGATGAATGTCAGACCAACAACCATGTTGAGATGGACAGAACCCATGAGCTACAGAAATCTTCAAGATAACTTTGCATGCAAAAACAGGCCTGAATGCAGAAAGGAACACATTCTTTCAGATTTTTTTTTTCCACTAGTTTTAAGGTATGATAATAATCATCTACCTTGTGCATATATTCAAGTGTAATAACAGGAAGAAAATGTATATCTAGATTAACATCAGCCTATTAACTACAAGGTATAATTCCTTATGATGAATGCAGCACACAGCAGAGGGCACCAGAATATGGGCAGGAGGCCTTATACTATGTTTATCAGTCTGTGCTACTGGGAGATAAAAATGATCTTGTGACCTTGGTGACTGTAATGCACAGTTGCTGTGTTTGCATTTCTAAAATTGTTTCAGATCTAAGAAAGGTTTTTCTCACAGAGGCACAAAAAAATGTTTGATTTCTAAACACTGCACAAAATTTGGATTAAGAATGTAGAATCCATCTCATATATGATCTTAGTGAATTACACTGTACAATAGTGTTCCACTTAGGCTCTGCAGTTGAGACGATCTTTTGCAGGTTGATGTTCCTTTTTCTCTATTGCCTTTATGACTAATTCCTGCAATCATGGTTTGGCATTAGACTGGAGTGAATTGGGTCTTCAGAGGTTGTTGAATACAAATTCAATCCAATGTTGTCCTGGCTTGGAGCATATCTGATTTATGGATATCAGCAAAAGGAATACATAAAATAAGTTGGGTTTTTTAAACAGGTTTTTGCATTCACTCGGTAAAAATATGATATTGCAGTGTTTAAAACCAGTTTGGGAAGAAACATGTTTTAGGTATATTAGAATACTAAACAAACCACTGCAAAACCCATAATAGTCAAACAGGCACTAGGCTATGGCTTTCTTACTCACATTACTGCAGTGAAGGGGCTCTGAGCCTTTCCATTAAAAATCTTGTTTTCAATACTTTATAAGTCTGCTGTAAAAATTACACTGGATTGAAAATCAGAATAAAAGGTTTCAGCTTGGAAATATTTAATTTAAACTTTTCTTTGGTTTTCATTGTTGTTGTTGTTGTTTAGGTTTTTCAACAGTGTGTTAGTTTATTCTGTATTTGTAAATGCAGAACAGAAAGAAATAACTTCTTGAGGCATTTTGCACTGAAAGCCCAAAAATAACCTTACATGCATTTAAATATGATTGAGAGTGGTAAAGTCTAACTCTGTATATCCAAGCTGCATATGCAAAAAAAAATAATTTAAAGGAACAGATCAGATCTGATTATAGCAGGGCTCAGCATTACCTCACCTTACAAACATGTTCCCTTCACATTTAAAATCATAGTGATTATAATCAGTCTAACCTGTCAGGGATTATAATGTATTTTGGAATAACTATTCAATTAATACATAGTAGTAAATTGCCTTCAAAAATATCTAATCAGGGTCTCTAAAGTGTGTGCCAGTGTTTCGCCATGCCCTGATCTACATCACAATTTTATGGTAGATTTTACCTGACCTTGACTTATTTCACATAGTTCACTTTTCAGAGCACAGAAGTAATGATCTCATTTGTGATCCATCAAGTTCACATTTGATAAATTAAGATTTCAAAACAAAGCCTGTATTCCAGTTCACTTTCTGTGTACAAATTGAATTGATTATTTTCACTGGTAATACAAACATGAAATTCATAACAGAAAAAAGCACCCTGTCTTTCATATCTTAAACACTTTATATGTCAAGCTTGGGGAGCTGATTTAAAAATTTAAATAAGGAGGGCAAAATATTTTCTCAAAGTTTTTAAGGGTTTAGAGCATAGGAGAGAAGTAAATATCATGTTGGTATGATTTTTTTCAATTCTGTGTCTCCACAGAATATTTTCTTCAGAGAAATGTACAGGGATCCCACAAGGGCGCTTGGTAAAGTTTCTGCTTAAGACAGAGAAAATTATCGGTTTCTTTGTTATCATGTTTTTTTGACATGAAATCAGTCATCTTTCTTTTCATTTCCTATATTTAACCTTTTTTATACAACACTTTAGACATTCCTTAGAATCACAGAATATGCTGAGTTGGAAGGGGATCATCGAGTCCAACTCCTGGCCCTACACAGGACATCCCAAGAGTCACACCCTGTGCCTGAAAACATTATCCAAACATTTCTTGAACTGAGACAGGCTTGGTGCTGTGACTACTTTCCTGTGGAGCCTGTCCCAGTGCTCAGCCACCCTCCGGGTGTGAACCGTGCAAAGATCTTGACCTTAAAAATATTTAGGAGCAGTAAGTTTTGAAACTGAACTCTAAGCTTTTGAAAACTGCCTTTTTGACCATTATGGGTGTAATCTGTTTCAAAAACCCTTGAGAGTATCGCTAATGTTGCATTAGGAACCATCATTAAGATTGGGAAAGACTTTTAAGATCCTAAAGTTCAGCAGTCAAAGAAGGCGCAAGAAGAAGTCTTACTTTGCCTCATTAAGTTTCATTCATCTCTTCTCCTCATGACCATGCTCTTCTACTTTAAACTGTTTTACCTAAATACATTAAAACATTCGTCTTTCCATTCTTAGTGAGTTTGCAGGTGCAATTACAGTTACCTCTCTTAGATGTTGTCTCAGCTAAGCTGCAGGATATCGATGAAATTCTTGACTACTAGTGTCAAGTGTAATCAAAATATTTTAAAAGTTCATTAAACTTCTCAAGTTATATTTAAGGGTATGCAGTGTTCCTCTGGCACTTGAATATAGAACTTGCAAGGAGTTTCTTGTCAACAATCTTGTTAATGCCTTAAGTGCTGTATCTTAACACAAGCTATCACAGGAGTTCCCCAGCACAAACTTCCTATATTTATTTGAAGTTTTCTGTACTCGACAGTCACACCTCTCTTATCCACCGCCATAGGCAATCATTTTCTCTAGTAATTCTCATGATGAGGAAGTAAAAAGCAAAAGGGAAATATAATATTATATAATATTATGTTTTCTTTTGTCTGTTCAAATGTATCTATTTTGATAATTAGAGGTCCAACAAAACACTTACTGATTACCTGGGCTCTACTTCATTCTAGTTTTGGAGCTAAACATTTTGCACATCTAATTATCTTCATGTTTCTAATTGTCATGGTTACTCCATGAACTTTTATATGCTATGCTGTAACCAGCACCATTTTTATGCAATAAGCATTTTCCAAAATAATTAATTCTCTCAGATATGAGATCAGATGTCTTATTATTTCTCCATAAAAATTGAGCTTTGAAAGGAAATAATACAGTACTCTTTGTTCCTATCCCAGTTAACACCAGCTTTTCTTCTGCATACTTACAATATCCCAAGAGAATTAAAATTCTTTGTTCTCTGGCCAAATTTATGCCTTTATCTTTGTACACCAATAATCCTTCCAGTGTACATGCCAATAAAACACATCTGTTACATTTATATTCTGACATTAGTCCAACTCTGTGCTCTGAACCATTGTGTTTTGATGCAATGTGCTATTAAGCAACTTCTGTGTTTTCCAATAAAGAAAGTTGTATATCACTGAATAATTAAGTAAGCCATTTATAGATAGCATTTATATCAGCATTAGGGCTTTTTCCTAGCTCCTTTATTGACCTTGTACCTTGGTTAATTTCTTCCACTGCTGAACTTACTGCTATGCATTGCTTTGATGTCCATAGCTTTCACAATAAACAAATCAAAGCACTGGCAAAATACATCCAGAAAATTCTCTGATGTTTCAAGGAGTTGTGATCAGGAATGTGGAAGGTTGAAGAATAGCGTATATGCTTGAAAAAAACCACAGAAGCCAAATTGTTTTTATTTTTCATTAGCAGGCAGTATACTTCGTGCTTTTTGTCAAACCATGTAATTATTTCTGGACAAAGTTTTCAAGCTTATTCAATAAGGGGTAAGGGAGTGGGGTACAAACATTTATGTTACAAGACTGACACCACTTTTTTCTTGCTGTTTAGACCAAAAGTTCCTGTATCAAATGTATTGGTGCTTCCTGTGAGAAAATATGTGGATGCAGTTACGGATTCTATCATAGCTGGCTTCCCTGACATATTAAAAAATCAAGTTCCATAAAATTGGAATGCAATGACTACACATGAAAATAAAACCAAGAACACTGTACAGTACATTGTACACTACACAAGCTGTGTTGTCATTTAAGCAGAGAGGACAGCTGAAACACACAGAGCTGCTCACTCACCTCTCTCTGCTCTTCCCACTGGCACAGGAGTGAAAATCAGAAGGGTAGAAGTGAGAAAACTTGTGGGCTGAGTTAAAGACTTTAATAGGTAGGGCAAAAACTGCACACACGAACAAAGCAAATAAGGAATTCACTCCCTGCTTCTAATCAGGCAGCAGATGATTAGCCATTTCAAGGAAGAGAGGGCTCCATCATGCTTATTACTTTAGAAGACTAATGCCTTTAAGTTCAAACTGCAAATTTCCTCTTTCTTTCCCTCCACTTTTTATTGCTGAGTATGACACCTTATGGAATAGGATGTCCCTTTGGGAAGCTGGAATTTGCTGTGCTGGCTCTGTCCCCTCCCAGCTTTTTGCCCAACCCCAGCATGTTCATTATTAGGACAACATGAGAAGAATAAAAAGGTCTTAATGCTGTTGGAACACTGTTCTGCAATAACCAAATTATCCCAGCACTGTTTTGGTCACAAATCCAAAGCATAGAATCCACTGTGAAGAAAATTAACTCTATCCCAGCCAAAACCAGTATGATGAGTGTTCTAAGAAATCAAAATCTGTTTCCAGAAAATGGAATGGAGCTACTTACAATGCTCTGTTGCTTGCCTTTGTCAGATGCTGAAATAAAATTATGGTCAAAGACTGATAGTTCTGTAGATGCATGGAAGGTAATGATAAGCTTTTTCAGTGGACACCAGACTGAACTCAGCACTGGAGATAAAGACATGGGTATAATCAAAGGAAATTGTATTCCAACAAGTCAAGGTTGAGTTTTGCCACAATTACTGTCCATATAGAACCTTAATAAGGCTAGACGCTTTACATGTGACTCAGTGAATGACCTACAGGACTTATAATTGAGTCCCAGAGCCTGCACTGTGAATGACAACAGCAAACAGCAACCAGAGAATTATAGTAATAATAAACTTTTAAAGGTCCTTTGCATTCATTAGAACAAAATTATTATGCTGTTATTACCTTCTTCATCAACTGCCTTTCTTTGGACTTGAGTGTATTACAAGAATTTCTATGTCTTTCTTTCAGACAGAAAATATGACTTTTAACAGAACAAAATATTATTCATGAAAAGTGTCTATTAGTGCTCCAGAAACTGCACTGCCTGACCAAAAGGCCCAAAGTTACTTTTTGAAAGAGAAAATTTTTTTTCATTCTCATAATTCCATAATACTTTTTTTCAAATTAAAATCATTTTACTTAGAATTGCTCCTTCTTCACAAAAAAAATCTTTGCACAGGGAAAGCTCTGCATCACAATCCCCTCTGATCATTGTCTGGAGACATTAATCATTTGATCACTCAGAGAAACACACTTCACCTAGTACCCTACAGTTTAAACATGCTAAAAACAGAAGTCATGAATTTAAATCGTTCCGTCATCAGCCATTTGTCAGTGGTGTTGCTTCCTGTGTGTTCTGCAGTACCATGCTAAGGTGACAAAAGCAGCTGACAGTACTTGTCACTATTTTTTCTCTATCAGTTGTAATACCATCTTTGTGCTAATTCAGTATTCAGCATTCAGACATGATTCAAACGGGGAAGAAGAATGTCTAAGCATAGGATGACTGCATCATTTCAAAATGCAACTTTTTCTATCTTGTATCCAACAAATTATTTTATCTCAGCTAAATTATTTTCACTGATAGCACAAGAATAATCCCTGTCTTAGTCTATGAAGTATTTTTCCCGAATGAGTGCAAACTGTTAATTACTGAAACTAATAATTGTCCTTGAGGGTGTGTACTTTTTAACCCTATTCCAAGTAATGTATGTGTAAATGCAGAAGGTGAGGTAATGCCATCCCGTGGGTTATTTAGCTGTGTGATGGACTGGGCTGCTGATGTTCTCCAGGAACAGCTGGTTGCCTGGGGCAACAATACTGTGGGGCTGCAAAATGTTTGCTGGCTGCATGCACACCTGTCTAGAGCCAGGCTTTAGAGTCTTTTGTTTTTTGTTTGTTTGCTTAGGTCATTATTGCCCTTAGGGCCAGACTAGGTAATAACTAAGCCTGCTTTTATTTATAATTACCCCCTCTTTAACTGTCAAAACCTTCAGCTCTTATACAGTGATGATCTTTCTCTACTCAGCTGGGTTTGTTCTCAGTGAAATACATGTTGCCCAGTGATGACATGTGGCTTACCAACATTCCTGCGATTAGTGGAACCATTTCTGCAAGTGTTGCTTTTAACTGCACTGGGCTGCAGTTTACTGCAAGTCCCACAGACTTCAGGCATTGCTGGGGTACCACCAGCTCAAACTCCCACAGGCTTGATCCCACACAGAGAGACAATTTGCACCATTTCTCTCTGCACTGGCATCTGCTTTGGAGAAGAAACAGACCCAGATTCTGCATTTGGTGCACATTTTAAACTGTCCTGAAACGCAAATATAAAACACATGCCACTTACAAAAATGAAACAGATCAAAGACTTAATCTCTGTAAAAGATTACAGCTGTACAAGAGTTAAGTATTAGAAAGCCACTAGAATTTTCTCACAGTATAAAGCATATCTTCCCCACTCACATTCAGGTATCTTCTTCTGTATGCTTGTTTTATGGTCTCATGAGCAATCCAACTTTGGCCTGTATAAATAAGTTGGAATAGTTTTGAGTTGCAAATGCTATTTTCCTAGAATGCTAAGGAACACTCCCTCCAGAGTTGTCATGTTTAAAGACTACAACTTACAGTATTCTTACACTGTAAAAAGATATTCTTTAAAATAAGCAGAAGAATTTATCTGGTCTACCTGCTCTTTTCTGGACAGACTTTTCAATTTCAGAAGATTTACTTACTGAGATGCAGTATATGTATATATACAAACACTGTAGAAAAAGAGAGAGGAGTGAAATCCGAATAAAACAATCATGAACATTACCTTCGTTCTTTAGAAAAATGCTACTTTTACATTAAGGCAAAACTTTGGCCATGGTCATATATCTACACGTAAGTTTAAAACGTACATTTACACTGAATAGTTGAAAACAGATGAAATAGAGGAATAATACCAAATAACAGAGAGGACATTTTTATCTAAAACCCCAGAACATGGAGATTATTAGTCAACTTCAGACACTAACAGGCTCTTTCCAAAAGAGGTCTCTCTGCAGGGGCCCTCTGCCTTCAAGGGAGTCAACAGCTCCTCCTAATTTAATATCACCAATAACGTTTCTTAGTATATCTGCAAATCCTGCATCCAAGTAATTTATGAAGATGCTGAAGAGCACAGCGCCTAAGATGGAGCCCTGTGGAGCCCCAGTAGTGACAGGTCACACTGTGATGTTACCCCAATTACCACAAAACTTTGTGCTCAAACTTGTTGTTCACACATTGCATGATGTGCTTATAACAAGCCCTGTGCTGAACATTTTGTCCTGGAGGACACTGGAAGTGACTGGTCTTTAAAAGCTCAAAAATCGTTAGTCTTTAAAAGCTAAAAAGTCTTTAGCCTTTAAAAGCTTTATATTTCAGTTGTTTTTAAGGGAAACTCTTTTTTAAAGGAAAAGTGGCAGTAAAAGGAAGCAAGCACATCATTTGCTTGAAATCAGAGCCTACTTACAATACCCCAAGGCTATACTTTGCTTCCAATTAATGTTTGCCTACTTGGAATCATATACAAATAGTTATGTTCTTCATGCATAGCAAATCCATCTAATTATTTTCTTAGCATGTTCTAGTCCAGATCAAAGTACTTAATTGCTGTAATAATATTAACTTCATAAGTCTATCACTCATGAGTGGTTAGTTTTTTCTTAAACTGTACTATCACATACAAATTAGAAAATTAAGGCAATATAATAAGTTACATTGTTAAGAAAATACCCTATTTAAAACTATTTATTGTATGCTACTAAAATTACTACAGGAAAAGTGCAGTGCTGTGTAGCGTGAATTTTCAAATACTATTTTTTATGGAGGATTAGAAAAAAGAAAATACATTTCTAATCAATGATATTGATTTTGCTTGTGTTACACTTTTGCCTATTCCTGGCTATATACTTCCTTGTTGTTTTTTCTTTGGAAATATGTAAAAACAGCAGGATAAAATGCACACATAAAGTAGATGTAAAGGATGAATAGAATAAAAGTCTACCCGTACTGGTCCCTATTATAACAATAGGACTCTAAAACTACATCTAGAAATCAAAGAAGTCTTTCTATTCACCTGCAAGAAATAAAATCAATTTTTTGTCACTGAAATCAGACCACATGAAATATTCATACACTGGAAAAACCATGGAAATATTCACAGGCAGAGCAAACTTGGAATAAAAAGAGAGGATTTATTGTCGGGGATGTCAAGATTCCTCAGGAAAAATGGAACGTGTGGAGAAAAGCTTTATACGAAAAACAGAATGCCTGAGAAAGAGACACCTCACTACAATCAAGCTTTTACTTGTTCTTGGACTGTTTGTGTTAAAGCATGTTGTGGAATAGCATTGTTAATGCATGTTGGAATGTTTTGTACCCCAGTTTCATATATTTTATCCCTCATAATTTTAAAAAGTTTATTCCCTTTTTCCTATTGGTCAGTTTTGCCTTGCAATGCAGACCTCCCATATTTGGCTTGTTACCACCCCTTTATTATACTGTTCCAACCCCCTTTACCCATGTTTAGAGCTAGCCCAACCTACCCTTTCCATATTTGTGTAACTCCACCTATTTTCTAGCACCTTCTGTACCTTACCATATATAAGCCCTCGCTCTCACTCCACTCCTTGCAATTTGCCTATTCTCCCTTTGGGTTCCTGCTTCACCTAGTCTCTGCTCCTCTCCTTCGAGCAATAAAGATGCAACAAAATTAACTAAGAACCCACGTGTTCACCTCCTTTCTAAAGCGATCGGCTTTAATTTATTGCCCAGGGAAAGCTGCTAAAGCAACAAAAAGAAATCAGGTTACTCCAGAGTTTGATATTACTGTAATTCCACTTACACATAAAGCCAATGTGTTTTCTTACATGCAAAAGAAAGAAGAGTAATTAAACATTCCCTGGGCTACAGAGATTAGATGTAAGACATGGAAGTCAGGACATCTCCAAACTGTCTTTCACTACAAACACTTGACTCCAAATCTTCTGCGGCTTTATTACTTACTCTAAGGGTAGGACAGATGTGGGGATTTCACAAAGGTTTTTTAAAACTTCACTTAAATCAAGAATCAGGATGGGGAGGGGGAAGGACTTAAAACTGCATGGAAGAGCTAGTCTGGTTCAATTTTTCAATACGTAAGTGATGAACAGGCTTTGCATCAGCACTCTGTTTAGGATTACACACATCACCTTATCTCACATAATGAATGCAATGGGAATGATTTACTCTATTATCACAGAAGAAATTAAAATCCTATTATACACAGCTGAAGTACCTACCTGTTGCTCACAAAGCACAGAATAAAGTATACTACTATTATTTTCACTGTTTGCAATTTGATCCTTTCAGCACACCAACAAACTCCAGCATATTCAAAAATGTAATGAATTATCTGAAAATACAATCACTACCTTCAGTATATCAAAAGTCACACTTCTTTTTCAGGTTCATTACCAGTGTTTTGTATGATTATTTTGAGCATCCATATTTAAATGGATAAAAAAGAATTTTAAATCACATCATTTAATTGTCATTTTAGTATTTACCAAACATATTTTTTCATCTAGAGGAAAAAAAAGTCAAAAAAGGTGTTTTGTACCGGTGGGGGAGGAGGAGAGATCAGAGAGAGAGAAAATGATTGTCAGTGGAAAAGGTTCAACAAAAATGACTTAGCTGTTTAATAAGATAAAGTAAAAAGAGGAATATAAGCAATGAGTAAATCCTTCTCCCGCTTCAGACTGGGATAACCCCACACTCCTACAGGTGCTGGATGGATTTTCCTGTCTCATGCTGCACACACCTGAAGAGAGGTTAACTGAGGTGTGTGACTCCTCAACGTGCAACAGTCTCCCGGTTAGGATCACTACACTCTGCCCTTTGATCCACACACAGTTTACTTTTCCCAAAGATCTTGTGAGCTGCAGGTTATATTAACAGCAAGCCCCAAGTATGAGCCCAAACACAGCGGATATAATTCCTCAAGCACAATGACTTCCGCGAGGCTCCCAACACAGAAGCTTTTCCACAGTTCAAAATATAAAACAACTTATCATTTCTAAAATGGAAAATCCAGCCATAAACTCATCAGTTGAAATATCTCCTACTTGATGTTGTTTGTTGGGGGACTGGAGGTTATAACATGCACAGAAAGTATTATAAGTAATTTTTTTTAATTTTACATAGAGCTACTGAAGTGATTCAAGAGTGACATTCCATTTTCTTGAATAGATGAATGTAGACAAAGAATACACTAAATAAAAACTCTCTGATCCATGTGTATAGTCATACAACCTTTTCCAAAACTTCTGGACTGACTACAGAGAGGATAACAGAATTTTGATTGCCTGAGTAATAATGCTTCTGCTTATAAGTTTAGCCTCTGAAATCTCGAGGTGTTTCAAGCCAAAAAAAATTAAATGTAAACGAAGTCCAAATTTTGTATTTTTCAAGTCTAAAAATTAAAAGTGAATTTTTCCACTCATTTCAGTAATTTGAATTTTGTCTTTGGCCTACAGTTAAAATCAGTGGAAAAGAAAGAAAAGAAAAGAAAAAAGAAAAGAAAAGAAAAGAAAAGAAAAGAAAAGAAAAGAAAAGAAAAAAAAGAAAAGAAAAGAAAAGAAAAGAAAAGAAAAGAAAAGAAAAGAAAAGAAAAGAAGGAAAAAATAGAGACTTACAACATTGTAAAGTTTCTATGTATTTCTGTCTATCATATTTAAATTAAAAACTTGCTAAGTAATCTGACATACACTCTTCCATCTGATGCCTTAAGTCCTAATAGCTTTTTTTAGTTTCCTAATTTTTGTAGGCTTTTTAAGTTTTTAAAAGCAGCAGCCCTTGTTCCCTTACCCCGTAGTCCATTCCTAACCCTTTTACCCCATTCTATGCTCCCCATATCAAATCTACCCCTGAAGTCAGTAGAAAATG
>VXAY01006532.1:184466-219135 GCA_013399855.1 Oxyruncus cristatus
AGGTGGCTAAAAAAAAGAAAATATTTTCTTAACTTAATCTCTGTGTATTTTTTTTTTCTAAAACTCATTCTCCAGATACAAGGCCACATTCTCAGTGAAGGCTGCAGTTTGCTGAAACAAATATTTTCTCTCCTTCTTTCTTCAAGATATGAATATTGCAAAATTATTTTTTGACAAAAAAAACATATTCCAAGGATCCTTCTGATAAATAAAAAATGAAAATTATTCATTTACAAAATAGGAATTGTAAAAAAACATCCACACAGCTGTTTTCCAAGGAGGGTAAAATATACCATCAATAATGAACAGTTCTCTTTCTACTACCAGCATCCTCTCTGAGGAATGCTTTTCTAAGTGCTCCCGAGAGAGAAGACTAGAGTACTTAGTTTGCCTTGGGAGAAAGGAACAGACACATTGCCTGGTCCTGGTGTCAGTGTTTCTGAAAGCCCTACAGGGCAGCTGCACCGTGGACAGCACCGTTCTCCAGCCTGAGAGAGAATGCAACCGGGGCAAGAAGCAATGGCTCTTGTCAGGTTGCTGTGCTTCAGTTTGGCTCCCAGAGGAGGAGTCTGAAAGTTGCTTCTGCTCACTATCCTAACCAGAAGAAGAGGCTGGGCCTGTCTGGGGGTTCAGTCAGTTGATGTTTTATACTTGGAACAGCTACAGCAGTTATGTGTTACCCCACTCCCTCCAGGAACTTGCCCAGCATCAGCAGGAGAACAAGGAGAGGGGAAGACAACAGAGTCATTTTGGAGATTAGGTAAATAGCCAGGCAGTGCTCTGAATTTTCATTTTGATTTGGCTTTCAGCAGCTGGATTCATACCTATTATTATTAAAGCTGACAACTAAGCACATATGGGAATTCTTTTGAAGGAGTTGTGGTTTGCTCAATTTAAAAGCAAGAGGAACTGTTGTGCCCAGATCCCATGAACACCTATGAATAGAGGACACCAGGCAATTAAGGCACTGTAGCTGTATTCTTCAGCACCCTTAGCAGAAGTGGGAAGATAGCCACCTACACATGGTTTGTTTGTGGGTACTTTTTTTTCTCCCCATTTCCACAGTTTGAAGAATCCTATTATTTCCTATTTATTTTTCCTCTTAATAAGTCTTTCCACTACACTGCTTTTGTGATCTGACAGCAGAGTTTGCCCCGTCTCTACTCTTTTTGATTAGCCTACTTCAGATGCACTCAAAACCTTAAAACTCTGGAGCTGAGCACAAGGCAGAATGCTGCAGAGATATCATCCTGACCTTAGAACAAACCTATTTATGCCTTCTTCCTAGAAGTGAAACTCGACCTATTACTTCCAGCCAAACAAATCTCCTGCAGAAACTTCACTGGCTTCATTATTTTCCCTCCCTTTTAGAGCAATAAAAAGCATTATAGCCTGTATTTAATATCACTCTAACTGCGTTTCACCACGGTGTGCTGAGGTCGCCTGTAACATTACACATGATAATGCACTACAGTTCACGAGTGGCAGGAGTGTAGTGTAGCAGTGTCACCATATAACGCATGAAATCTGGATTCTAGATCAGCCTCCTGTTGATTAATGTCCCACAGGTGACCTCCAAAATTTCACTAGGTTGTCCTAAACCGTAGAGCTTGGAGAAAATGAAATGTTTGGAGCATGATGCTGTTCATTTCTCAAGGCAACAGACAATTTTCATGACATGTGACAAAGATCTTGAGCTACAAGATTTTTACTTGACAGCTTCATTGTAGTGGGCTATTTTTCATAACTTATGGTATATTCACATAGAACTGGTCCAATTTATCTGCAGTGTAAAACCAGTGGCTTGCATAGCTTTGCTCCAAGGATAAACTAGGAGCCCTCTGACATGTACTGTCAGCAATAGCACCACAAAACAGTTAAAATGAGAAAGAAAGAGTTTTCACTATGCATGGAGCTGAAATGCAGCAAGTAAGAACAAATAACGCTTTGAAAATAAATCTTGCCAGTCCAATGCCCCACTGACTATAAAAGTTATTCCTGAACAATTTCTTCTTCCTTTCTAATGAAAAAGAAAAAAAAAAAAAAAAAGCCAAAAAATAAGCTATCCAGTTCCTTCTTTATATATATTTGTATATATAATGGGATGGAGGGGTAATTTTTATTTTTTTCCTTCATCCCATTAGCAGTCTCTTCAACTGAGAGGGAAAGCAATGCTATTCTTTTGGTGGATTACGGAGCAATATATTTCTTATCCTTATTAGAATTTTGCTATGACTTGGATATTTAATTCCTTCATGCATATTTATCCATTTTTACAGATCAGCTAATGAAAATTGCCTCTCACCTTGATTAAAAAGACCTTTCAGTATCTAAACTTATACTAATAAATATTAATCTGCATCCCAACAGGAAATCAAAACTGTCTTCTAATATTTGATATGGGTTCCCCCTTCTTTCTCTAATTGTTATTTTGCGTTCTACTTTTTTTGATTTTTTTAATTGCCAGAATGATAGCGCAGCCTTCCAGGAGACAACTAGACTTCTCTCTGAAACCTCACAGCCTCTTAGTTTTGTAAACAACTCAAGTCTCACTCATTGCTTCTTAATTGATTTCATTTGTAGACTGTAAATGTTGTTTGCACGTTACTTCAAAAGGAAGAAGAATTTAAATGAAGTGACAGAAATAGTCTCAGCGTTCTCCAAACTAAGATCCTTCCTGCATCATAGCTAGATTTTGCTTAAAATCCAACTCCACCCTGTGTTCTCCTTATGAAGTGTGTATTGAGTTCAGAGGGAATTTAAGACTTTTGCCTGGGCTTATAGGGACAGTTCAACATTTTGCAAGACTTCCTGTGGAAATGGTGCCATAGGCTACATTCTGAAGGAGGAGCTGCCCACTTTGGGTAGTGATTATGACATTTAGTACAACCTGTTGAAAACCAGTAAACATTTATTATCTCCTTCCACTTCTTATAGGAAATTGAAAATAGTAGTAAGTAATTGAAAATATTGAGAAATTTAGAATACTATTTGTAATGCTTAGAACATTTAAAATACAAATTATCATCTAGAGAAAAACAAAAGTCCTACCTTTTCATAAATACGTGAAGACCAAAATATAACAGGAATGAAAAACAGTAAATTTAGAGAAGACAAATCATCACCACCAAGCAGAAAAAAAAAAATAATCAGAGAATTAAAGAGGGTTATGAAAGAATGAATCTCAGTTATTTTCAGCTCTGTGAGAGTTTTCAAGGGTAATATTTAATAAAAATAACCTTTTGTCCATGGCAAAATAAAATCTCCAAAAGCAATCAGGTGTAACAGCAACACATTAACAAAACTGAGATCATTTTCTGACATCATCTGCTCGTTTTAGTCATCAGAAATGAGGTATATCTCATCTGACTTCCAGAAACCAGTATCTACACTAACTTGTTTGCCTCCTTTTTTTGGTCAATTGAGAGAACACAGAATTGTTCAGAATAAAGATCCCTGTTTGATAGTGCTCTGCTAGTCATCAGACTTTTCTGTTCCTACAGAGAAAACAAGTCAAGGTAGAGAAAGGAAAACAAATAAAAAAACTGAACATTTTCTTTCACTGAAGTTTTAGAACATGAAATGCTTCCTAATCAACAGTAGCAGTGAATATATTTGCTCAGGGGAAAAAAAAAAATCAACCACAGAAACAAAAACATTCCTTTATAGTGGTTTAATGGCGAGCATGTAAGTAGCAACAAATAAATTACATCTTTAAATTAAGTTTTCAATTAATGAAAGAGCAAGTAGGCCCATAGCTCATTCTAAATATGAACAATCTATGTGTCCTTCTCAACCAATCAATTATTACTTGTCTCCATCAGCATTCAATATATTTCTCTTGTTTACAAGCTGTAGAATGACTAAAAGTGTTTTGAAAGATGAATGAATGAAAGACGGGTAATAAATTCACTCCTGCATAAAACTTCAGTTTCATTCTGTCAGGTTAATTCTATTTATTTATTTATTTATTTTGGTTTTCTTCAGTGAATAAGCATGGGGAGAGTTGTGAAAGAAGGAAGTGAGGATGCAAATAGAAGCAGGAATCTTCAAGTGGTCCCTCCATTCTCTTTGCAGTTTTTTTTACTTTGGGGGCAAAAAAACTAGGCCCCTCTTTTATACTGCTGAATCTCCTATCAAAATGCTGTCATATTTTTTTACTTCAGTAGTATGGTTTCTTTGACACATGGATACATGTTCTGACTGTACTGTCCGCAGACTGCATTTATATGGTGACCTTTCTCTCCCAAGCATTAAAACAAAAGTAACCTGTTACTAGGAGGACTTCCCAGCAACTACACCAAGAGCCAGACTGGTCCATGAATGTTTTAACATAAATACTAAAGTTAAAATAAAAATAGATAATTAATCATTTTACAGTATCTAATCTCATAGTCTTCACCCTCTTAATGTAAATATAAGCAAATGGCTGAAACTTAGCATTCATGAACCTAGAGAAATCATCTAAAATGTGTGGAATGAAGGTCTTGTGTTCTTCAGCCAGAATACAGTCCAGATTGCTGCTCATCTTGGAAAATTTTACATCACCTTATGCCTGGCTTGAAAAGGAGCTACCACTTTATGTGGAGGAGGTGGCAAAGCCACACAGGGAACTGGTACACAGCCAAGGGAGGAAGCAACCAACACAGTGAATTAGGAAAGCTGATACCTGATAATTAAATCTCCTCCTGGTACAAGTTTAGTGGCATTTTCTGCTGTAGCTTTTTCATGCTCCTCAGGGAGATGTAAAGAATAAGGCCCAAGCTGATGGTTAAACGAGAGATTTCTTTAGGCGCTGGTCACTTTAGGAAATGCTGCTCACAACTTGCATGCTGTTCTCTCAGTGCTTTAGAGCAGTAGCTGACAACAAAAGGTATCAGTTCTTGATGAGTTCAGAATGAATAACTCAGCTCTCAACAAGTGTTATTTAGATAAAGTACACAAATAAGGCAATTACTGTAAAGTACATGAATAATTATTATACATGAACAATTACTACTGGGTGCATAAGCAATCATCTGTGCAAACAATTAAGAGTACCTCAAGTCAATAATGGCTTTATTGATAAAAATAAATCTAAAGGAAGTCTTGACAAAGAAAAATATTATGTGAGGAAGCTTTAATCCATTTGTAGTAGTAGAACTTGCAGTTATAGGAGGGAATGGTGGTATGGCCTGTCATTATCCGTTCCAGGCACTTCCCATCACCAACACTGTTTCCAATGGCACATAAGTTTGTCAAACTATTCACAATACCTTTCACATTGCTACGGGGGGGTGGTTTATGAAATATGCTATCCAAAATACAGTGAGCATTTTCTAGAAAAAGGCTAAAGCTTCCACTGAAACCGCAACACTCTAAGCTAGAATGAAGCACACTGACTCTCCAATAGCCTTTGTGCTGGAGTGGTCTATGTTCCTTTTCCCTAGAAATTTTATTAGCAGAATTTATTCCCGTGAATTTAGAAGTAAATTTCCCAGAGGGCCAACAGAGAGCCAGCAAATTAAGCCCTACCTTCAACAGGCATGATCCAGGCTGTACAAATGCATGTCCTCCAATCTCAGTGGAGAACAAGGACAGGGTAAGGAAATCAGATCTGAAATATCAGAAGAGACACAAGGGAGAAAACTCTAATCATTCCAGCTATTGGCCAAATGCTTAATAACAGCCTCAGTTATTCAAAAGTACCTAAATAGTATAAAATTATTAATTTTAAGGGTAAATATGTTTGGAGCAAGAGACTTTGAAAATTGGTTCAAGAAAGGTATGGGGAAGAGTGATCCAAGGAGCTTAATTTTGATTTTAAATGTATCACTTTTTGAGGTAATGTAATTCTAAAACCTTCTAAAAAGACACATGGGAGAGAAAAATCCAAAATTACTGAGTACCTAGCTATAGAAGCCACACATCCTGTACCAGGCTCTACTAAAAAGACATTTTAAAAACGTGTTGCTTTTTTTTTTCTCTCAAACTGTGCTTTTCTGATCATATTAACACATAATTAAAGGGTCACAGCCAAAGACATTTTGCACTAAAGCGGAAATCAGCATGCATATCCAAGACAGCCAGGTGCTGACAGGTTTGTTAGGATATCTTTCCTCAGAATCAGTCTTAAAGATCAAGAGGACACTGGGGTTTTTTTTAAGGCAGAGGCACCTCTAGCCATCTGAAAAAGACAGCAGATGATAATTGATGTGTGCTGGAGAGCATGATGTGAAAGCAAAATGATTTATTAGTAATTAAAATAAAGGCAGGAAAGCATCAACTTGATTGTTTTCCTGCAGAGTTAGAGAGAAAACACCCATAAAACATCCAAAACTGTTACTGGTGATCTCTACTGACCTGTGAGGACAAATGGTCATTTGGTATTTTGCAAACTGCATTTCAAGTTACATTGAATGAATACGGAAAACAGCAGTTATACAACTGATCAAATGCTCATCATTTACAGCTTTTATTTCACTGCTAAACAGCCAAGATTGAGATGAGACTTGGAATAACCCTTTCTTTGTTTCCCACAAAGGCCATAAAAACAGTATCAGGCTTATAATAAAAACAATTCAGATCCAAACAGCAGAAAGAAGACTGCAAACACTCACTAGTCTTTGTAACAGAAAAATAAAAATATACTTTCTCTTTTTTTCCAAAGTAAACTTACACTTTTTTAGGAATGACAGCTTTCAGGGGTAGAATGTGAATTTGTAAGTAATGTCACTCAAAGCTTCCATCTTCCTTAAGTCATGGAACTGCTCCTCAATTACACATACATGTTTTAACTAGAAAGGACAATAAAATTATACTTCAGCTCTATGAAACCCTGTTTTATCAGAAGCAGCCACTCTTTCTCCCACATCACCTCCTTCTTCTACCTTCCTATTTTGTACAGCACCCTTCAAAATTCATTTAACAGTACAAAAACAACACAAGGCCTGTTTCTCCTGAACTTCTGTTGACACTGTTCTTGCCCAGTAGAGCCAGTGCTGGCAGACAGTGCTCTTCTGCTAGAGCAGTTTCACAAAGACCCAGTGGCATATATTCAGAAATCATAGCTGTCTTCCTCCAGGGCACCTGTGAACAGAATCATATCGGCAAAGAAACACTGAAGAGACAGGCAGACAACTTTCCTTGCTCCAAACCAAAGAAAAAATTCCATGTAAACTTCGTGCTGTGTAGGCTGAGGAGCTCTGACAAGGATTGACAATGACCTCATGCATTCATGCCACCTAAAGCTCCCGTCAGGCAGGATTGTCTGTGTACTAACTCGTAAAGGTCATAGCAGATGGGGAAAGATGCTTTGCTCACTGTAAGACAGTGGCAATGCACAACAGCTAAACTGCTGCCCAAAAGGACAATCCTATTTCCAGTTCCTCATCAACTGCTGCAGGACAGCTCCACTCTGTGACTGTCAGCTGTTTGATTAGCCCATCTATCTCTAGCCCAGATTTGATGAGCTCATCTAACAGTGCACTGCTGCTGGGAAAGGGCTGTTCTTTCTTCTTTGTGTCCTTTGTCCTTCCTTCCTTCAGCCACCCTTTGAATTGTCCTTCTCCTCTTGTAGCAGCCCTGGTGTGTACTGGATTCTTCACTGGGATGACTAAATCTACCAATCCAACAGTAAAAGTACCTCAGAATGACTGGGGTTGGTCTTGGATCCCCAGATCATTTTTCTCTGGAGCTTTATCTTGGAAATGCATGGTTAGGAATGAGGAAAATTGCTTTTTTAATAATAATAATCTGTTTAACTTGTTTTAGGTGTACTTTATGATGATTTTAGCTATACAGTCCTTATAAGTAGAGAAGTTTTCTGAAACTCTTGCTGTTGGACCTAGGGTTTTCTCTTTCTGCCTTACTGTTTAAATATATTACTTGAGTGTTTTATTTGAGTCTGAAGTTTGCTGCATGGATGATGATTTTGCCTCTTCTTCCTTGTTTTAGTATGTTAATATTTGTTTCATTTCTAAGTAATGAAATTATAGAAACACATGTATCTTGAGTTTTCAAGCATGGCCTTTGCAGGGGTCTTCTGGCTAACCTTTCACTTCCAATAATAAATCATATTTTGCTGTGAATGTCCATTTGCACTATAGATTAGATCAGCCTTTATTTTCATTAAACACAAACAACATTGAACTTCTTTTTTAACTCTTTTAGAACTAAAACTTCATAGTTTTGTCAGTTCGCAAAGGCTTTTTTCCACCATCGTCCCAGAATTGCCTCTCACCAATGAACAGCCTTTTCATGGTGGTGATCCACATGCTCAAGTAAGTGCAGTCAGGTGATCTTGAAGTAGTAGATCCTTGTTATTTTCAATGATATATGGCAGAAATCTCCGTGAATTCAAAAATCTCACATTACTCTACACTGTTGAATTTATCCCACTTTAGAGCTTCTGTACTCTTTCTGATGTGTTGACTATCGATTGTTATTCCTCTGCTCACTGCTGCACCAGTGACTATTCAGGTTGTTTAAAGAAACATTCCAAAGCCTCATCCTCACAGCCATCAACAATAACCAGCCAGCTGTAAGTTTGTATTCACTTTGCTGCCTCTTCATGGAATTTTAATGTTCACTTACTTTCTTGAACTATATCACTTCACGCATCACCCACTCCTGTAACTTCTGTCCTTTGCCTAGTCTGGATATGAACCATGGACTTCATGCAATTACATTTTGCTGTATTGAACACCCCCTGAAAGGAAGAACAAGAGGTCACAGAAGAAAGAATTGCTCAGTCCTTGCTCCCTTGCAGTCATTATCATTTTGAGACATTTCTTGCTTTATGTATTGGCACTAGAAAAGGCCAAGGGCACCTAATGTCTGGACATGATTTGGATTCAGAATATGAGAGCAGAGACACCTTTAGGGTAATTGCTTCAAATACTGTTGCTTCTAGGCTGTACAATGAAAATATTTTAGATCTTTGGGATTTGTACAAAGTAAAATTTTCAAGTGAAACAGTACAACTACTCCACATTTTATTTCCTTAGCATTTTTCACATCTCCCTTACTGTAATGGAGTCATACACTTCATTCAACATAATCAATAACAAATTCACTTCTTAAATCCATATAAAATTTTGCTGCTGTTGGAGTAACTATATTGAATAGAAAGTCAGTGAAAAAAACTAACCTCACCAGAAGACTGGAGGGAAAACAGTCTGTTTTCTCTTGATATTAGTTAGATAGTTGCTAGAGAAAGCCCTAACTCAGATATTTACTATGCATGATCGTTCGTCATCTTTTCGTATCTTGAAGGCACAGGTGTCTGATTATTAGTGCTAGTAGCTCTTACACAGGACAATGGTTCAGATAAGAATAATCAATGCCTTCATAAAGAAAAATATTTCACCCAGCAGTACCAATGCTCCTTTCAGCAGGTTTCGGGTGAAATAACACTAAAAGTTTTGTAGCAGTCCTAGTTTTTCATTTTTATTTGTCCCACATATCCAATTTAAAACCTTTAATAGCTTTAAAATGTTTCTCAGAGAACTAAGAGAAACAAAGAATGATATGGGATTCATTACCTGGATCTAGAATTGAAGAGTTTGGGTTCAGTTATTAGGTGTCACAAATCTTGTGAGTTTTAAACCAATCACTTAATCTGTGTCTGTAGTGCTCCATTGTTTAGATTATGCACCAGCCACTAGTTCACTAATGTTATGTGATGATGAGCTTGGTTTTCTCATCTAAAAACAAATAATAAAAACCTTCATACACATAATAAACTAAAATATTTTAAGGTTTAAGACACTCTACTGATCTGTAATGAACAGCTGGCAAAAAATAGCCAGCATAAATCCAAAACACTGGTGGATTTAGAAGATTTTATAATGTCTAAGATGCAAGTTATAAGACAATTTGGAGATGAAATTGTGTATTTAATATAAACCTAATTCCCATTTAATAAGTAAAAGACTCAGCGCCTCAGAAGAGTGACAACCAATTATTTCCCAAATGCAGAACAATTTCGTCTCAACTCAAGAAATCATCACATTATGTATAGAACTGCCACTCCAATTTTTTTAAATTCTTTCCTCTGGCTGAGGCAACAGGGCTCCTCTGCCCCATGCATAACAGACAGAGATAATTTTACATAATAGTTTTTGGTGATGCCAAAGACAAAGAAAACAACACAAACATGAATAGTAGCCTTTCCTCCAAGAAAACTGAAAATGAAAAGCAAAAAAAGGGAATATTTTTTCCCTTACTTGGAAAGGAAAGAGAAGGGTAGGAAAGCTCAGGTAAATAGTACACAATATATTTTATTTGCTAATAAACTTCCTCTTTGAAAAGCAAGTTTCACCTAACTATTTTGAAAAGGGGGATTTTTAAGTGAATTTCTATGAAATATTCTTGAACTGCGCAATTGTGATTTTATCTGCTATCACAGAGAGTTATATGAACTGTGCTCACAGACAGATTCAAAGCTCTGACATAAAACTGGAATTCAGTGCCCTGATTACATTCACCAGCTTAATTTTTACAGTTTAATTTCTGACACAAAAGAATGTTTTCCCTTTATCTACAAATTCTTTAATTTAAATACTGATTTGTGTGGTATGGAACATCAGAAGAGTGTAGCTGCTGTGATGGAGACATGGGGCACAAAAGCAGCATCAGCTTTTAGGATAAATTCCTGGGTGTTTATAAACAATTTATATTTTGGCTTATAGCTGGAGATGACAGTGAACACGGCTCAGAAAAATCTATAGAATGATCCACAAGGAGCTTTCTGGAAGGATAAGTCGCAAGCTACTACAAATAATTTGTATCAATTACCTTGATAATTCACGAGTGGTTCAGAAGTGCCTGCTTACTCCTAGCTGTTTGTATTTTTCCTTTATTTTTATCCACCTTGTATTTTCTTTCCCTACAAACCTGCAGTATTTGATTGCTGTTGGCCAGTTGATGTCACTATTCCTATTACACTGTGATACTCAAATCATCATTTTAATGCTATCATTGTACTTAATTTACAGCTCTGCTATTATATCTCAAAAAAAAGGACATTCCTATTATCATCTTCTCTCTGTTACCAGTTTACTAAACAGTTTCTGAAGACCCAATCAGACCTACACTTTTTAACTGTTTAAAACAGCAGGACTTCTACCAGTCCCCATCTCCAACCAATATCATAACCAACTTGATGTCCTGTGACAAAGGGGTAAGCCTCTGACACCTTCTCCCCCAACCCTTTCCTGGAGAGGCTGGAGTGCTCAGGGCTTGGGTGGTGTACTCCTTCTTAGGTTAAAAACTGGTTGTATGGCTGGGCCTAGAGAGTGAGGGGAATGGACCTATACCCCGTTGGCAGTCACCAGTGGTGTTACCCAGGGCTCAGTGTTGGGGCCTGTCCTGCTCGACATCTTCATCAATTGTTTGGACAAGGAGATCAAGTACATCCTCTGTAAGTTCACAGATGGCACCAGGCTGGGTGGGAGTGTGAATCTGCTGGAAAGGGGGAAGGCTCTGCAGAGGGATCTGGACAAGCTGAATTGATGGGATGAGGGCAACTTTATGAGGCTCAAACAAGGCATGGTGTTGGGTCCTGCCCTTGGGATACATTAACCCCCAGCATCACTATAGGCTGGGGGAAGACTGGCTTGAGAGCTGCTCAGCAGAAAGGGACTTGGAGATGCTGTTTGACAGCTGACTGTGCATGAGCCAGCAGTGTGTCTGTGTGGTGAAGAAGGCCAGTGGCATCTTGAACTGTATGAAGAATAGTGTGGCCAGTAGGATTAGGTCAGTGATCGTTCCCCTGTACTCAGCCCAAGTGAGACCACGCCTCAAATCCTGTGGTGGGTTTTGGACCCCTCCTCTTCACTTCACTTCACTCCACTTCACTCCACTCCACTCCACTCCACTCCACTTCAGTTCACTTCACAGTTTTGTACCCCTTTTGTCTTTCTAGACATCAAGGTACTGGAGCGTATCCAGGGAAGGACAAGGGAGCTGGTGAAAGGTCTAGAAAACTTTGTGTAAGGAGCAGCTGAGGAAGAAACTTGGGGTCAAGCCAGCAAGGAAATCTGGTCTGACTGTGTGAGTGTGGGGGTTGTAGCTGCGAAGGGGCCTCAGTCCTAGCTCGTGGTGGAAGTGTGACTGCCAAAGTGGCTTCTGGGTGGTCAGGGGGAAAGTTTCCTCAGCAGGACCTGGCCCCTGGGGACACGGTTTAGGGATGATCATGGTGGTGTTAGGTTGAGACATCACTTCCCACCCTGAGGATTCTGTGATTCCAGACCTTGACCACAAAAAAATGAGCTACTCAAAGAGGAAACAGGAATCTAGACTTCCAGGTTGTTCCTTGTATGCAGTTAATATAGTCAGAAATAGTCAAAACTCTCTTCTTTCATACGTTGATGCATAATGGCTACACCCACTTCCAATAAAATCACAGACCCTTAGGGTAAATTTCACACTTGTGCAGTTTGAAACTATAGACATCTTTTTAGGTCACACAAAACCTTTCTCTTCTTTTTTCCTTATCTGTGTTCTGGACCTTGGAAAATAATCACATATTATATAGCATTGATTTTAACTTACTTATTTTATTCTTAAAACATTTCTCAGTCCAGAAGCAATTTGCTGATTTTTTCACAGTGAGGCATAGATGTTTGGCACAGAAGTAGGAGAATAGTAGGAATTTCACAAAGCATGAAGAGGAATTTTAAAATTTTGTTGAGAAACTTGAGTAACTGAAATTCTCTGTTAATTACTCTCTTTTTCTGCAGCTTAGAAGAGTCTTTAATGCTAAACTGATATTTTTAAGTCAGTTTCCTACCTAATGTTTTAGGATTTCGGTGTTAATAAAGTTATAAATTATTAAAATTTTTTTAAAAATTATCTAAGTAGGGAAAAGAATATGAATTACAGGTTGAACATTTGTGCAACCAGATAAAGCTGATATTTTGAATTATTGGTTCAGAGAAAAGAGCCGAAAAGATAAAGAAAAGCTTCTGTAAAGCCAAGTAAGCTTTAAACATAGCAGTAAAGAGAACTATGGTAAAAATTTTACTGTTGGATTTCAAAAGCACCTTTTCATATGATTTACCAACCATGTTGAGACAAAACAACAAAACAAGTTATCGATATGACTCTTGGGGCTTTCCTGTGATAGGCCAGGAGATGGATTGATCCTTGATGGCTCCGTCCAACTCAGGACATTCTATGATCTGATCATTGCTAGTTAATAAGTATTTGTCTGACTATACAGTCAATTACTTTGTGTGCACACCACCATACTTTTGTGGAGAAAAATAAATTGCTACTATTTTTTTGCAACAACTTGCGCTTTATAAAACTTGAGCCTAAAGAGAGTGTTCTTATGGGATTTTAAATCAATAGAAATAACTAATATTACTCATTGAAAAAATTAGATGTCAAAAAATATATCTTCCCTCCTAATGTTGCTATTTCATTTTTGAAGAGGAGGACATTTTCTTGCAGTAAATGTCAGTGCAAATTTTGACTAAATATTTCCTCTAATTATTTGGACTTTCTAATTGAGCCTGATTTACTTGCAGGGTTTTTTCCACTCAAACGTGCAAGCAAGAAATTGCTAGCTGAAATACACTTTAAACCAATGGATCTTAAATGAATGCTGTAGATGCTTGATTTAGAACAATCTCAATCTGAAAGCAGAAATATGTGTAATCTTTCCAATCAAATGGGCTTAAATTTCATATATCTAAAAATTTTCAAATGAATTGTTTACAATGAGGAGGTTTTTTTGCTGAAATTAGATTGAGTAGAGAGCTGAATAATATTATTAGAACAATTTCTTTGCAAATACAATTTGCAAACAGAAAATGAGGCAAGACATTTAGTATGAATACTTCATTACACTCTTTTGAAAATTCAGTTTCAAAATTAACTTCTACATCAGCACTGTCTGCATTTTTGAGAGACTGAGTAGAACATATTCTTTCTGTTCACAAAAGTTCACAAGCAAACAACAAAGAATATGCACGTACACACAAAGACCCTACCAAAATCCAAGCCTTGAAAAGTTTAACAGCTTCAGCTACATTCTGTAAGGATTCACAGGCGTTTTCTTGTCTAAATGTCAGCGCTATACACACTTATTAGACAAACTGTCAACAACTGAAAGGAGTTTGCTCTGGCTGAATGTCATCTGCAAGTTGTTAGGAATCTAATCTCGCCATCTGACAAATGTTAATGGTTTAGCAGCAGATCCATTCAAAGAAGAAATGTTCCTTATGAGCAGAGAAAACACAAATGAGACCTTACAGCCATAACTGTTAATATGACTTGCTTATGCAACAACAATTTAAATCAGTCTTTACAAATCCGTGTCTGATGCAGGCATTTACATTTTCTTTATTTTGCACATCCACCTGTATGAAGATTCCTCAATCATTCATATTCATGTGCACTGAAGAAATAAAGCTAAAAAAGCCCAACAAAACATAAAAAAGCCAGTGATAGCTCCTGAGCTCAAGAAATTAAATCGGTGAGTTTGCTTTTCAACTCTTTCTCACATCTTAAGGCAAACAGAAATAAATGACAATTGCTGCCCACTGAAGGGTGAAGAAGGCAAAAGTACAGCTTTTGGAGCACAATTCCCATTAAATTCAATGTAAATCCCTTGTTATTTTTCTGAGGATGTCTCAGTAGTTCTTTAACACCCTGATGCTTTGCTTCCTTTCTTCACAGAGCTTGTTTTTAAATGAAGAGCTGTTTGTTACATACTTAATGGATAAAACCAAACCTGAATGGATTATTATTATTGCAAGAAGGATTCATTACCTGGGGAAGGGGTGAAGATGCAGGAGAAGGTGATTAGAATCATAAAATCATAGAATGGGTTGGGTTGGAAGGGACCTTCAAAAATCACGTAGTTCCAAGCCACCTGCCAGGGGGAGGGACACCTTTCACTAGACCCAAAGCACCATCAAACCTGGCCTTAAACAATTCCAGGGATGGGATATCCACAACTGCTCTGCGCAACCTGTGCCAGCATTTTAACACCTTACTAGTACAGAATTTCTTTCTAGTATACAATCTAAAGCTACCCCCTCCCAATTCAACACTGTCACCCTTCTTTCTGTCACTAGTGCCCCGATAAAGAGTTCTTCCCCATCCTTCCAGCAGAGTGGCTTTAAGTTTGATGTGTAAGGAGTGAATATTGAGTCACCTCAGTATAGCAATTATAGAAAACCGATAAACTGATATAAACTTTTAACATTACAGCTGTGATGGTCAGAAAACACTAAGATCCTAAAACCCTCTTTAATATGGCAAACATATATTTATCAGGAAGAGAAAGTCAGGAGAAACTTAGTCACACAGAGTTTTATCCTTTAACTCTTTGTGATGAATCCGTAAGGACATAGGTCACATTCTCAATTAGTTTAATCGGAAGAGGGGAAAAACTCCTATTCATTTTCTGTGGATTGCCAAGCTCAGAAATAATTCTTTTAAACAGAACTTTGCTATAAACGTAATTCAATTTAAAAGATTCTATACTCACAGAAGTTACAGCTTTAGAGATCCAATTATATGCTTAAAATATAATAACCTTTGCTATTAAAATTTCTTCCTGCAACTTATCTTTTCCCATTTTTCTACCTCTGCAACTGATCCTGACTTTTCTTGGCTTATTGAAATTTTATAGCTTAATTCAGCCTCTTTAGTTTTTTTGCTATTGGACATCTATCTTCAATATTTTCTGCTTTCACTTCTTTGGATGGTGAAGTTTTTTTCTTCTTTTTAAATATCACTGAAGAGAAAGAAAAAAGTTTTTTATTTACTCCCTGTGGAGCTGAAGAGGCACCTCACTTGAACAATCAATGATTCTAGAGAATCCCTTTTGGCAATTTTCATTTTTTCTTTCTGCAGTATTAATCATGTTATAGGCTCAGACTGATCCCAGTCAAAACCAAACTATTACTGTTGGCTGAGTAGAGACCAGTATAAATGTTTTCCATTCATTTATTATCTTTCCATTAAGAGAATTTAGGATCTTTACTATTCTATTCTAAAAGCTATTTTAGAATGTCACTGCTCTAGTAGTCAGAAAGCTTCTCCTAATCCTAATCCATGTAACCTTCTCACATTACTTCAATGCATTCATAAAAGGGCCATATCCCTCATGACATTCAGTTTCCTGAGCTCTGGATAGAGAATGGTAGTAATGGAACTGTTAATGTAATATAAACACTCTCCACTGCAGAACTCTCTCAGGAATGGCAGCTGTTAGATACCAAATACTCACCTAGATGATATTTTGGATATATTGCTGTAACTAGCAAAAAGAAACTCACAAAAGCTCAGCCTAAGAAATGCTCTCAGATCAAGACACCTTGAACTGATTGAATTCATTTTAATTAACAAGATAGACAAAATTGGAGTTAAGCATGTAGTTTAGTTATTATTATTTCTGTAAAAGTATGTAAAAGCATAAATTTTGTTAAATTAAGTAAATCATCCTTTCAGAATGACTAACTACACTGAAAAGTTTAATTTTGAACTGGAGTTCTAGATATTTGAAGGTAAAGAAGAAGGTAAAATTATACCCAGTTTTGGAGCTTGTGTCCTAAGGAAAGGAACCAGTAGGCAAAGAGAGGCCACCTAGATGAATCACCTCTTTGTAATCAACAGTAAGAAGAAATAGAGACTGTAGAAGACACTGTTTGATAGCAAGGAAACTATGTATGAAAAAATATCTTTCCAGCTAGGTCTGTCTGAGAACATTTTTTTTTTTTTTCTTTTCATGGAAGGAAGGGGAAAAAATAAAAGAACAAAGGGAAGAAGTGAAGCTGGTCCACATTGACATATAGCCTATGTACAAGCTTCAAAATTAATGTCAGTTTTCATTAGGCAAGTAAGATATGACAGTAATTATGACCCCAGTAGGAAATATGAAAACAAAAACGTCCACAGATGAGTTGGAAATAATTTATACCTTGCTGTTGAAGGAATGAGGCAGAGGACAGGGAAAGCAGAGCAAATAGCCACCATTCCAAACAGCGGTTTCTAAAAAAAAAACTAGCTCATGTTATGACATTAAAAACAGCTATAGATGTGTCTCTTCTGGTGCAGGCATCCAAAAACTGCAAAACAGAAAACGTGGCATTTATTCATAAAACCAGAAAAAGAGGTGGGGACAACTATAGATCTCTGACTGAAATCAGATCTACACGGTCTTCCAAGAGCTTTGAAGGAGATAGTAATCAAGGGCATGGAGAAAGATAGAAAATATTATAAAAATACAACATTATTTTTATCAATGGTCAGAGTTTATGATTTCAGACTAACCTAGAATCTCTTTTTTTTTTCTGAAGATAATTCACCTCTTAACTAAGAGAAGTGCAGTAAGTGTCATCTAGCTAGATTTAAGCACATTTTTTCATTCAGTGCCTCGGAATAATTCATCCTTTAAAAAAGCGAGGAATGCAGAACTCAGAACCAATAGGAGTTGTGGAATTCCTGTTCAGAACCATCATGGAATTGCCTCATGTGTCCTTGGCAATGTACTGGAAGCTGTGGGCTGCTGGGCCAGCCTCAGGAAGGAGAGGCTGGAGCCACTACCTGACAGACACAGCCAGCTCCAGACAGCTCTGCCAGACCCATGGCACAACACAGCTGAGCCCTCAGCCAAGCTGATGGCACCTGTGGGAAAACATGTCTAAGAAAGGGTAAAATTACTGCACAGCAGCTGTGAGAGAGAGAGACAGAGAGAGAGAGGAGTGAGGGAAATCCATGAGAGAAACCACCCTGAGGACACCAAGGTGACTCAAGGAGGGAGAGGAGGTTTCCCAAGCACTGGAGCAGATTCCGCTGCAGCCCCTGGTGAAGATCACAGAGAGCAGACTGTCTCCCTGCAGCCCAGGGAGCTCTGCAGCACAGCAGATATCCACCCGCAGCCCCTGAAGGACCCCAAGCTGAAGCAGATACGTGTGCCCTGAGGGAAGCTGCAGCCTGTGGAAAGCCCTCACTGGAGCGGGTTTTCTGGCAGTAATTGTGGCTCATGGAGGACCCACACTGGAGCAGGGGAGAAGTGTAGGGACAAAGCTGCAGCAGAGAGTAGCTGTTAAGGATTCCATTCCCTTTTCCCCTGTGCCAGCAAAACAGAGGATAGGGGAATGTAGAAATGAAGTTGAGCTTGACAGTGGGCAGAGGTGTTGTGAGGGTGTTTCAGTTTTTATCCCTTTTTTTCTCACCATTTCTCTCTGGTTTTAATTGGCAATAAGTTAATTAATGACTCCAAATGAAGATTTTTTTTTTCTCTGCAATGGCAGTTGGTGAGTGAATTCTCTGTCTATATCAACAAGCATTATTTTCTGTGTTATTTTTTCCCCTTTCCTGTTGAGGAGGTGGAACGAGAGAGTGTCTGATGGGGGTCTGGTATCCAGCCACAGTCAACCCACCACAGGCAGTTAACAAACTGGCTAAGTGTGATGAGTAATACTGCAATGGAGTTATGGAGTGTGCCAACTCGACACACTTCCCCCACCCACTACCCCCATCTTCACAGGCTCCCTCGCTGTGTACACCTGTGACATTGTAGATGAAAAAGTCGGAAGATGAAGCCTCTGCTGAAGAGATGGCTCAAATCTGATGGTCCTGCATGCTGGAATAGTGGAATGGGAATGACAGGTAGAGACACAGTTTTACAACTGCATTTATTAGGACAAGACATGCACCTCTTGGTTCTGTGACTTTATTTTGAGCTTTTTCTTGCTCCTCTCTCGATAAGCCTCTTTCCATCTCTATGATTAATTTCCTTCCTCTTTACTCTACTGAACAGAAAGATTCGTGCTGGGGTAGAGGACTTTGTGGAAAGACCAAGTTTTCATCACTGAAAAGCCCAGAAAATCTGGGCTTCTGTCCGAGTTGCCATAATAGCAGTTGCTATGGTGACACACAGGTTGCAATCTCACGATTTCTAGCTCCATAATAAACAGTTGTGTTCTGTGAATGTTTTCTGATGAGCTCTCTTTAGGGAAACTCTGAGGCCTTAAGCACTTCCTTTTCTCTTACGCATTTGCATAGAGAGATGATGGCAGTCCCCAGGCTCAAATCTAAAAATTAAGGCATGAGGCAGGGGTACTTACTAATTCCTCTTAGACTATAGCTATTAGTAGATTTGCTTGCCATACAATCAAGCAAAAGGAGAAGTTCCAGAGTAAGTGTGAACAGTTTCCAAACTAAGCTTCATTTCCACTCCCAGCTAACCCTGTGCTGTTTGCCTTACACTGATGGTGAGCAGTGGTGGCTTTTGCACTTCCTAGTTGGGCACTGCCTATATGAAAAGGCATCTCATCATTCTAGTATTCAAGATAACATGGTGAGAGACCAGACAACTACGCAGGACTTGAAATTTTGCTCCTGTACAATCCTGTATTGCGACTGCAGCAAAGCAAGTTAAAAATAGCTTTCTCTCCTTTCCCATCAGAACCCTTTATGCTCCCACCCACTTTTAAATTAAGCAGCAGAACAAGGAGACTTGAGTATTGGTTTGCAAAAACTGCATTGTTCAAATATGACAGCCTGGCATAGTTCTGTGCAGAAGAGTAGTTCAGTTCCTGTACAAACAGGGTACACGCTGGCCTGAGTTATATTGGATTAAAAAGAGAAGATCACAGACTTATTTTTTTAAAGCATGTTTATCCTGCTTAGGAATCACATGAGCAAAAGCAAATTGCTAATGTTGCATTGCAGCAATGTTTCCAGCCTCATCTAAAACCTTTTAAATGCCTGTTTATTACTTCCACAAGCCAGTCTTTCTCAGAAAGAGTCAATAAGTAGAGCAACATATGTCATCCAGTATCTCTGAATAGCCTTTACTTAAATACATAAGGAGACACATGTTCTCTCCTGCTGATTTTTGGCCCTTGTGCAGACAACTGGGTTTACCCTTTGTGTGGTCTCCTGTCATTGTCCTCCACTGATCAGCTTTCAAGCTGTCCTCAACAGGTTATGAAGCCTGTTGAAGTGTACAAAAACACTTCTTCCTTTTTATGGTGCACCACCAACGCTTAAGGTTTACTGTACAGTTGAAGAGCACCATTCCTCTTCCAAAGCCACATGTTTTTTGTCCAGGGGGCATCTGCCACTGCCTAAATCTTGACCACAAACTGGAAAAACTGGTGAGAGCTTTGTTCAAATCCCTGGTGATTTCTCTGCCTGGTTAATTTCGTTATTTATGCCTCTCTAAGCATGATCCAGATTGTCCCTTACTTACATACTTTCTCCTGCAGCTCTCCCAATTGCTTCCTGAGTAATTCTACTGATAAACACACTTGAAATCCAACTTAACTTCAAAGAAGAATGAAACAATTCACGGCGAAGGAAAAAGTGAGAAAGTCATTTTTGGTTAAAGCTTTTTTTTCCTGGTTTATCTGCCTTTGTGATTCAATTTACTGTGGTTACTCAGTAAAAATACAAAAAGTCAAGTTTGAAATGTTGTATTTTGATTTGAAAATTTATTCCGTTTTACCAAAATTGCTAGCTTTTTTTTTTCTTTTCCTACGTAAGTAGATATGACTCCTGCAAAGTATTATGATTTCAGTAGAAGAGTCTGTAGTGACTAATGTTCTGACAAAGCTTTTCTGACTACATCTTTATACTCCACATATTCTTCCTACACCTGCTACTGAAATAAAATAGTAGCTCTGGGTATTATTGCTTAATTGTATCTCTATCATTTTCTTTTTCTTACTTCTTTTTCTAATTCCAAATCATAGCCTCCTGTTTATCTGAATGCTCTGGAAAAGAACTTGAAAATGAAAAATATATGATTGTTTTGTCAACCAATTTTCTCTTCTCCTCTTAGGTGTTTGTGTAGCCTCTAGATTGATGATATGACAGTGTCTTTCTAGCTCATTCATTAGAAAGGAAATTTAACTATAATCCCAGTCAAGTTCCAGCTGCCACTGAACAGAAATGTGGTCTTGTGTAAAGCATGCCTTGGAACAAATTGGATGTGACAAGCAGGGAGGATCAGTAGATTACAGTTCTGAAATTGCAAGAAGAATGGTTATACTATAACCTATGCTTGTTACAGGCTTTGCCAGCACAATAGAGGAGTCAAGTGTCATTTTCTGTTCTCTTCACTGTCTTTGCCCAGCACAGGAATCATTAAAAATACAACTCCTGACAATATCATGTCAAGAAAATCAGAATGTCATAATAGGAAACTACCTTGGCCTTTTCACTTCTCTACAGTTAGATTCGCTGGTCATTATCCTCCTTCCTAATATTTCAGTGGAGCTGTAAACAGGTAAAGAGCTGCAGTGCCAGCTAACCATGTTATTGAACAGGTCGATGCATCATGACACTTATCATCCTATTCATTCATTTTTCTCTTGCAGTATAAGTGCCAGAACAGAAACTGTGAGAGATAGATAGTTTTCCCTTTTGTCCTTAATTGAATCATAGGTGAAATTGTGTTTTAAGCTTTCCTTCAGGTTCAGGAAAAATTGATCTTTTTACCAAGGAAACTGAACTAATGCAGCAAACCTAGGCATTATTTTTCTGTGATTAGAAAATAAACATTAGCTTTAGTCAATATTTCTATCTTTATATAGCACATATAAATTTTATGTATAAACAAAATAGTATCATTATAGTACAATCTTTCCTGTGCTCTTGTAAACCAGAGGATTTTTCTTTAATCTATGCCACATCATTATAGTGATTTAAGATACTGCTATTATCTAGTCTAGTTTTCCATTATTTCATCACTTCCAAAGGTGTAGCAGGGACTCTGCAAAAGACAAAGAAAGCAAATAGACCCTTAACCCTCTGTTTTTTCACTGATTTAAGCATGCTCATAGCTTCAATCACACAGGTGATAACTATTGTTGCCAAAGGACGTTAGAGGCACAGTTGTAGAATGTATTTCACATGTAAAAGAAAGCAAGGAATAATGAAAGACACAAGGTGTTGTCCTGGTTGCAGAGAGGGGTCAGAGCCCAGGGCCGTGTGGGCATGGCTACGTTGCTGTTCTGTACCACCCGTGTCATCCCTGGGGGTAGCACTTTCAGGGGGAAGAAAAATGTGAACATGCACCAGAAGTGTGCCTTTTTTAATAAAACTGGCAAATCCCAAATTTAATAAAAGCCTATTTCAAACATATCTTTTCAAGGTTGAGAGAACTGTGATGCACAGTTATTTATTTTTCTTATTCTTACTGCATTACATAATAAGAATGGCTAAGAATGCCTAAATAACTGCACGTCTCACAGAAAGACAGGATTCTGCTCCTTCTTCCTTCAAAATAATTGCAAAATGCTTTTTGACTGAAACAGACACAGGAACAAATAGAGCTACGGTTGGTTGGAAAGTAGCAGTCAATTGACACTGAGAATTTAGTGTACTGTACTTATGATACTCCAGGTCTAGTGGGTTAGTAAACTAAGCTTACCACAGGAATTGACACAGATTAATGTGTTTCCATGAAACAAACAAACAAACAAAAAAACCTCAAAACAAACAAAAAACCACACACACAAGAAACTAGCCTATGACATTGCCATGAATTTGGCTTGAAATATCGTTCCCAGGCATAGTGCCAGATTTGAGGGTAGAGCAGTCTTTTACCTTCTGGTAAATTATAACATCTTAAGTGTGTAGCCTGGTGAGTCTTTTTTTTTTGGCTCGCAATCTTTAGGCAACACAAGCAAAAGAAAACTATCCATTCACTGAACACAGCACAGTTTGGTCTGTTTTTATCATCTATGATTTACGAAACAATGGATTACATTAAAAAACAGCAAGCTTTCCAAAGAAAAACAAGTGTTTTGACAAAGTTAAAATTAAAATCTAAAAATTAAAACCTTGATTCCAGCTCAGATTACCAACTCATAGTCATGGTTTAGTCATGAACCTAAAAGTTCATGACACTTAAGTTTCATGTGACTGTCTAGAAAATGTTCGTTTTTTCCTTCTCCTTCTTTCTCTTCCTCTTCTTTCTTTTCTTTCTTCTTTCTTCTTTATTATTTCTTATTTCTTCCTTCTTCTTTCTTTTTTTTCCTTTCTTTTTTTTTCTTTCTTTTCTTTTTCTTTCTTTTGTCTTCCTCTCTGCGTCTTACTCTTTGTGAAGGAGCGAAAATACTTGATTCAGCACAGACACAGACACGTAGTATCTCAAACTTAAGCGAACTGCGACCCCAGCTGTCATTAACTGTAGCATGAGGGAAGCACAGTAAGTGCTAAGCAGAGGTACAAAGGCATATCATCAGCTAAATTTCCTAGTGCAACCTTCACTAAGGCCCCTATCCTAAAGCCCAATTTTGAGAGAGAGTGGAAAGCAAGAAGCCTGTTATTTCCTGCAATCACTGCCATTACCTGGACTCGTGGAGGTTTATTTATTCCATGTATGCTAATTTATTGTTTCTCCAGTCTTATCTGATTCCACGAACCTTCCCCTCGACTGGGAACAGGCAGGCTGTGAACCTGTTAATGCTCTCACAGGTCCCTGCAAGCTGCCTTTGCACTTGGGCAGCTTCATTTTAGCTCCATGTTTCTTTGCTGTAAAGCAGCCTTGTTCCTGGCCTCCAACCCTGGCTGCGTGTGGAATGGCCAGGATCCGCTGGACAGAAACACAACCTGAGCAATAAAGAGAGACCACATTCCCTCTTCAAGACATTGCTGCTCGCATTTGTGAGCTTCCAAGACAGGTAACAAACTTACATCCTGCCCAGGTAGCATAATGGTGTGGAAGGACATCCTCTCCTGGAATGTGACCAACACAATGCCCTACTCACAAATTTATTAGTGGTGGGCTGAGAGGGCCTCCAGGCCAGGCGATGTTGAAAACAGTCTGGCTTCAACCCTGAATTAACATCCTGAAGGTGAGGCAACCACTGGAGTCATCACTCCCTTTTAAATACAAAGGTCCAGCACACTTTCATAGGGACAGGTTCTTCTAACATAACCCTTCCGGGGATTCCTCCTTTGGGTGGGGACACCCCTCAAGGGTATTGCTGGAGGCTGAGAGACAGAGATCTCCCCACGAGCATTGGTATGGGTAATATCTATACCTCATTAATAATTATTTCTTTTTGTTAGCTTCAATATAATTGTTTCAATAATTTCTTTAACATAGTTCACTATCCTATCATATTATACTACCAGTAGTTTTAGGTTTTATATTGTGTAGTAAACAATTCTGATTAAGATCTTTTGTTCGATCATTTGTAACAATTAATTATTCTTTTTTATAAATATTTTCAGTTTGCCATCATTAAAACCTGTGGAGAAAAGTGGTTCAATCACATCTCTATAATTTCTTAAATTTAAACCACTGACAAAATCTGAGGCTAAGATTGGATCCAGCCACACCCAGGATGGAATTCTGAGTGGAATTTTGACGCGCAGGTTAGAAAAAGGCGCACGCCACACAGGGGTTCTTGGCATGAGTTTTAGAGAGCTTTACTGTAGTGGGATGACAAGGCAAGGTGGTAAAGCAGCTGCTCTAATGCTCAGTGCCAGAGGTGTGGCCCCGAGCGAGGGGAGGAGAGGGTTTTTATAGGGTTGGTTGTGGAAGGGTCTGGAAACTGGGAGGAGGCTAGCAAATATGGGGATAAAAGGGAGGAGAGTATGACACATAGGGAGAACATGGGAAGAGTAACAACCTTATAGGGAAACAAGGGAGGGGAATAACCATATAGGGATAAGATCTGTACTGCGGCAGAAATGGACCAATGGGGAATTTGGAATAAACTTAAAGGAATTATGAGGTAAAAATATTTTAAAAAGAGGGGTACATAACTTTAACAGCATGCATTAACAATGATTTAACAATATATGAAAGAACGGGATGGCAGGAACTTTTCTGTCTTCTTCCATGATAGCGTAGATGTTCTGATTGGGATATACAGTCTGCTTCCACAGCTCGAACTGTTCCATGGTGTTTCTTTTGTTCCCAACAGAATTTCTGAGAAGGAATTTAGAAAGCAAAGTGGTCCTCTCTGCACCTCATGACTCAACAGCAGGGCTTTTTTATAGACTTTGTCCAAAAGCCACCACTCCCAGCTACGACAAAGGGATCGCTGTGCTATGTAGGATTAGACAGCTAATCAGGGTTTCAGGAAAGGCACTCAATTTTGGTTCCTCATTTAGATACTTAAAAATCTAAATCTTTTTTTCGAGATCTGTTTCTTAATTAGTTTATGTTTTTCCCCTTCTCTTTCCCCTTCTCCCCCACTCTTTCCCCTTCTTCTTTCCTTCCTTTAAAGGCTAGGAAAACTAACTCTGCTTGTACTCTGCCTTGAACCCAGGTATGCCACTATGCAAACAATGTCTATTAAGCTAGTAGACACAGCTGTTCCAATATAGCAGTTGTTGCTAGTACTACTATTAATGCAAAACAGAAAAACAAATGCATAAAAAAACACCGTGTAAGGTAGAAAGATAAAATTAAGACATTATTTGCAGGGTATTTTTGTCTTCAAGCGTACAATATTTATCTTCTAAGGAGATTTTACTGATACCCTTAAAATCATGTTTAAAAGTTCCTTATCTCTCTTTTTGCTGTGACATGAAAGTTAGGTGGCACTTCCAGTGTTTTAAGGAGAAGATGTTTACCATAACATGGATTAAAAAATATTTGGTTTAGAATGCCAGGTAAAAAATTCAAAATCTATTTTATGTAATACACTTTAATTAGTTGGCCGTTTCTTAAAAAAAACAGTGTCTGCAACTTCTGCATGTGTTTCAATTCAATTTAATATGCTGCAAAACCAAAAACTTCCTATATAAAAATGAACAATGTGATATAACCAGCCTCTTAGGTAACGCGAAGGACAAAAGCAGCCAATGTCAAACATTTTAAATTGTACATTTCATGACATTGATTGCAGAAGGAACCACCCCAAGGCAGAAAATGATTACCAGGTTAGGGAGGCTTGACAGCTGTTTCAAGCTTTGACTTTCAGGAAGATGAACTGATGAAAGCTGGCATGGTTCTGAGAGACGATAGCAATGAATTTTAACAGAAATTAAAGAATCGGAGTTGAAAGCAACAGTTTGAGCAGCATGGTTAAATTCACTCACTTTTACAAAAACATTGAAATGGTGAAAAAATATGCTTTCTGTATGGCGTTGATTTATCTGATTTTTGTAGCCATGTCCCTTTAATCTTCCAGCAATGGTCTGTATTTTCAGCTAGCATGCAGCAAAATGAGGAGGGTGCCCCAGCCTCTAAAGGCAGCAAGGAAAAAGCAGACTGTGGATAAACTAGCAGATGAAACCATTAGTACAATCTGGAAGAAATATTATCCCACTCTCCATAATAAAAATCTCTATTCAGTTTTTCATAACAACTTGTCCTTGCCAAATTGAAATGAATAGAACCGATGTGTCAAGTGGCAGCTCAATTTTTTATCTTTTCTTCTAAGCAAACTCAGAAAAACAATTTTATTTCTGTTATTAAGTACTATACTTTACTCATGTTAAAAATCGTGGTGACTCCTTTCTCAATCACTCTACTACTTTGAGGGATGGGCACGGAGCTTGGCAGTCTGTTGGACTTAGTGGAAGGAATTGTGCTTTTAATCATCCTTAGGAAAAGGACTCTATACTGAGGCAAGTGGAAAAGTTACTTAAAAATACCTTTTCATCATGTTCTATAGTGAAATTCTGCAATTTCTGTCTTTCCACCTATGCTTTCTTTTGATTTCTTCCGGTCACTAGGGTCCTGTTCACAACGGAACAGGATGACTGAACATGTTCTAGTGCAAATCCAAATGAGACTTCCTTTTATGACTCTCTCAGATCTAATTGAGCAGGCCCTAAGGACAACACTTGGAGGGTCTCTGTTCCTTTGCTAAGACAGAAGTGTTGAGTTTGGAAAAGTGTCTGGCGAGACTGAAGCAGAAAGAGAAGTAGACCACTCATGACAATTAACTGGCTAACAGATTAGCACCAAGAGCAAAAGACTAGGGGTGGTTCCAGTGGTCCCAAACAAAGGTGGTCCAGCCTGGAGCTGTAGGGATGGGAGAACATAAAGGAGGAAAGGCTGCTGGCTGCAGAACCAAGAGCTTTGAGGACAGAAGGTTGCAACCAGTTTCAAAGGGAAGTGGTTGGGAGGGGCACACAGATGCAATGGTCCCTCAGTGTCTGGGTTGAGATCAAGTAGCACTTACTTGACAAGAAGTCTGGCAAGACTGTGATTGATGAGGCAAATGGCTTGGAATGATGTTAGGTGGATAGAGAAAAATGGACTCTGACAGGAGAATTTCAAGTCTCCATTGGAAATGGAAGAAAGGTACAATAAAAAGCCTGCAGTAGGAAGTCTGTTTGGATGAACAAACAGTTTAAGAAAAAGAACAGGTTTAGATAAGGGGCATTATGCTGGCTTAACAAGGATACGAGAATGAAAATAGGAAGAAAGAGAACATGTAGAATAAAAGAAGACTGCACCTTTTGCAGCAGATAAGTCAAGTTTGGCTGCAGTGAAGGTTTAGCCTGAAGAATAGAAACTGGAAGAGAGAAGACAAGGGCAACATGACTCAGAGAAGAAAATTGGTTTGGTAAGATGATTGGAACAGGGGAAGACAAAACAACAGTAGTTTGTGTTTATGATAGCACATTAGATCACATGCAGGAATTCAACTGAACTTTTTTTTAATTTTGTTATAATTCTATCATCATCAAATGAAAAAAAAAAAAAAAAGAATTGACAGACTGACAACTGCTGTTCTATTGGCTCCAAAGCTACACTCCAGTGGGATGGACCCAGTGACATGGATAACCAGTGCAGGTGGTTGTCAATGCCAGTGGAAAAAACATGCACTTAATCACAACACAGTTGACATTACACTTAATGCTGTTTGGCTAGTATAATACTGAGCTTGAAAGGAAAGAACCCAAAGAAATTTACAATGTTATAAGGTTACTAAATAGGGCAAACATTTATAGCGTAGCATACTCAATACCTGTTAATTGCAGAAACATTCTGCGCAGTCACTAGGTAAAGTTTCCAACAGAAAAAAATAGCAGGAAATTAAATATTGTGTGATATCATATGTGTTGTAAAGTTAGATTAAGCTTCTTAAAACTACGTTTAATTCTGGCTCTTACCAAGTTTTAATAGTTTCCCACCTAAATGAAGCCACTGTAACAGAACTTTCTAAGCAAAATGTTTTTTAAAGTAGCTTTTTCTGCATGTTCATGATTCTTCAGGTCCCAATCTGCAGCTGCTACTACGAAGCATCAGCAAGACAGTCATATTTTTCAGGGGCTCAGAGCACTCTTAACTCCAAGTCCGTGGGAGACGCAGTTGCTTTAGTCTGGTGAAAATGTATCTTGTTATTGCCTGTGTTTTATTAGTGCCTTATCCTGTGCAAAATGCTAAAACCCCTCAACCCCTGTTGAGGTCAGTGGAAGTTAGGAGTACTTAGCATCTGCTGGATGCAAAGAAGGCTCTGCTTATAGCAGGCCAAAAAATAAAATGTTGAATGTGACAAATTTTGACTGAAACAGTTTTCTTGAGAGGAAAGAAAATCTTTTTTTTTTTTTAGTTTAAATAATCATGTCATACCAGGTCTGTTTCTGTCACACAGAGGTGTCTGGAAAAGCTAGAAGAATCAGATATTCTAGGCAGTTCTCAGCTTGCAGATACCAAGCAGCTGTACCCTCTTGACAGATCCAGCACAGACTTTGCCCGCTTTGAGAGGATGCAGCAACATGATGCTGCATCCACTTTTCAGCTGGATCCTGCATATTGATGTCCCCTTGTCATATTAAAAATAGGAACAGAAAAAGTAATTATGAAAGTGTATGATACAGCATTAGTCATAACTGTCTTTCAGGGCTTTAGAATATTTACAGAGTGCAAAGGATAATCCTGAAAAACAGGCAACTCATAAAAACAGAGAATAAAATCCTAGAGTTTCATTTTTTTGCCTTTGATCACTTGACCCCAGTTTGCAGCTAGGCTGCAAAGATGCTCAAAGAGCAGTGAAGGCCACTGCTTAGATAAGCAGACAGACAGGGAGAGAGAGGCTTTTACCAGTTTAAAACATTGCAGGGTTTTGTTTTGGGGTTTTTTTCAGAAAGTTTAATACATTCATGCCTCTAACACATGTATGTGGACTATTCATTCACTTGTTCTCATTACCACTATTGTCATGAAGATAACTGTCATTTAAATACTCTATTTCCCTAATACAAGATATCACAACTGTAAGCAATAGTGTTTGGGACAATTACTGCGGAAGCTACACATTTTTTTTTTTATTTTATGTGCATATGACAGTAGTCATATGCACAGAAATGGCAGACCACAGGATTGATACTCATTGTAGTTATGCCAGGGTGAAAATTAAAGCATAGAACACCCTCTGGAGGCTCCTGTGACTAAAGGAAAAACCTTAACCCCTTATTCTTCCTTTGACGATGGAAACCCATAGGGCAAATTAAGAGACTGTAATATGTGAAATAATGCATTCATCAATTCATCCAGGAAGGGACTGAAACAAGTAAAATATTACTGTTTCTTCAGTTAGAATAATGGGGTGGCAATAAGTCATTTTTTTTTGCATGGGCAAGCAATTTCCACGCATATTTGCAAGGCAGGTATATGATGGGTTTCTCCTCTCTGCCCAGACCAAGCAAGGGATTATTTTTGTCCATCATTGACTTAGGTTATTGCATAGAGGCATGCCACTACTTTCGTCTGGTATTATTTACATATCATTTTTAGATCTGAAGAAATACTGAGTTTAGTACTTGCAAAAAGTTCCATCGAAAACTGCATAAAAATAAGGTCAAGAAGCCTCTGCTGGCGTGAGTGGGAGGAAAAAAAAAGAATATGACAACTTATATTCTGGCACTTTACTTAACAAAGTAAAATATATATAATTAGGCAGGTAGAAAGCAACACATTCACATTGCTTCAAAGCTTATCAACAGTTGATTTCTTTGATAATATCAGCACATTTCTAAAACTAACAAAGTTGAAAAGCAGTAATTCAATGTCCCTACCCAAAGTGCTGGTCATGTTACATTTTAGACTTTCTTCTTTCCACATCACACACCCAAAGGAAATAACTAATTTTTGTTTAAGAACCTAAAACCGTGTATGGCAAAAGTTGTCTGTGTCCACAGTATGGTTTCCATCACACAGAATTCAACCAATTCACAACCTCGAAAATGCAACCTCCAACACTTGCAGTTAAATAAAAAAGTATTATACTGTCCCTAGATCACGAGTAGGTAAGAAAGGACTTCAGGTCAATCTTTCCGAGCACCCAGAAGTGTTAATATGATGCCTTTAAAAAGCATGTAGGTATCTTAGCTGCTGAAATTCTGCAGGACTTTAAAATTTGCTAATATTAATATTTGCCTAAGTGTGTGACAGTTCAAGCAGGGAACAAGGCTAAGATGCACTAGATTATCATCAAATCAGAGAATCATAAAATGGTTTGGGTTGGAAGGGACCTTAAAAAACGTGTAGTTCCAACCCCACTGCCACGAGCACGAGCTGTCTAAATTTTATTCCAATTTTCTCTAAACTGACATTTAAACTTCTCTTTCATCCTGTGTAATACAAAGGATAGATATGACTGTTAGAAATAATAACTTTTTTCTGATTAGTTCCAAAACTAAGCCAAAGCTTTTCTGACAACTGTCCTAATTTCAAGTAAGAATATAAATAAAAACATGGAACATCCACTGCATTTCCTCTTACTTACCATTATGTTTCCAAGCACTAGACTGGTCAGTCATCATGACAGGCTATTTGAATCATCTCAAAATCCTAAACATATCTCAGTACTTCAGCATGTTATTATTTCAGCAGAATATATATCCAAGTGGAATCAGAAAAAAAAAACAGAAGTAAATCAGTAGAATTTCCTCTGTTAGATAAAACTCACCCATTTTTCTTTCCTCCCTCCCCCCTTCATTTCTTTTTGTCTCCCTTGGATTTGTTGCTACTCTAATTGCTATTCTATACCTTTTGTAAAAATACCTGGCAAATATAGTTTCACCAATGTCTCTGGGGTCAGCTCAGCTGGTTAAAGCCTGATGCTGGTAACACCAAGGGTGTGGGTTCAACCCCCATATGGGCCATTCACTGAGGAGCTGGACTCGAGGACCCCTGCGGGTCCCTTACAAGTTACAATATTCTGTGAAAGAAGCTTAACTTGAGTCCCAAAATGCATGCCAGTGTTTTGTCACCCAAGATCCGTGTACCAGCTTAGGACTACAGATCACATCAGATTATGACTGTGGTGAAATCAAAAGAAACATGCAGAGAGACACTTTTATGCTGAGTAGTCGATCATTCCATGAAAGTGAAACTGGAGACACCAGTCTTCTGTGTGTAGAGAGAGACAGAGCTGCAAATCCTTATTAAGTGTATTTCTTACAAAATTAAATAATTAAAAAAAAAAGGCTAAAACAGGAAAAGCAGTTCTGCTATTCTACCATGCTCTTGCTATCCTCCCTCCTCCTCTAACATTCTTTTAAAAATAGATTAAAACCATACCAAGGTTTTGGATCCAACCATGATGGTGTTTTACTGGTATTTTAATAGTGGATCTCAAAGATCTCAAGTCACATTTGGTCCATATTTCAACACCCAAGTACATAAACGTAATTTATTCCCTGAAGACTCCTGACCATTTTTTTACTGATGTGGATGCTTGCTTATGGAGCCATTCTCCACCCTTTGCCAAGCTATCTTTGAAAGCCAAAACCTAAAAGAGAAAATTCAGCTAAGTGAAAAATACCCTTGTTTTACAAACAGAAATTGCTGGGGTTTTCTTCCACTTAAAGGCCAATGTATTATTGTATGATTGCATCCAGATATGTTGCATTTCACATTGCTTAGATAAATGGTTGCTGGAATATCCATATGCACTTTGATTTAATAGAAAGAGTAGATCCTTATCACGCAGGATCACACCCAAACTCTGAGACCAGAAGTCTTACACAACCCTAATCAAAAGCAAAAATCAGGGTCATCCAAAACTATAAAGTTACAAATATAAAACTATTAAAAATACAAATAATAATTGAAGTATATATATCAAAATTAGAGTTGTGGACTCCAGTCATGTTCAGGAGAAAATACTGGTTTCTAGAAAATTTAAACATCATGTGAATTCTCATTAGATCTTGATGTATATGGAAAATAACAGAATATCTCTGTCCAATATCTTCCCACTTGTTGGGGAATACTTGGGGAGGGAAATTTTTGGATAAGTGACCGTCTTCCTATAGCCTGCAACCATCTTTGGTACAAAATACTATTTGGTACCAAAAAAATTACAAAAAGTTCCTGTGTCATTCCAAACTAAACAGGAAGCTGGACTAGCATGAAGTCAGATTTTGGAGACAGAAAAAGGAGATTTCTCTCTTTTCCACCCAACCACTGAATTTAAGAGACTGGTTTCTTGTACAGCTCTGCCTTATACTGAATTCAGCCTCTACCTGACCATATTTCAAGCACTCTATTTCTGCAGCAACAGCAGCTGAAGCTGGTGCTGCCTCCTTGACTTTATGTTACATAAGAACACTTAAACAGAGACAAAACACATTTTCAACTTTAAAATCCCTCTCAATCTATTCAGTTTTCCGAAGGTGTAACAGAAAAAGGACTCTTCATGGACAGAGAAAGAGGAACAAAAGCTGGGCATATCATTATGCCTCTTCCTGGTAGAAAGTAGAATTTTTCTCTGTCAACAGGCCTGGGCAACCCCTAACAAAGAGACAGTTATCAATTGCAGGCTAGTATTTAGTGAAGAATTTCTGAAAATACTCTCATTGAAGTTTTCGGTTCTGACATGGAGATAACCCACACCACTTTTTGCTCGGAGGTTTATAGAAAGTCATCATGGAAAAGTGCAGTATCAACAGTATAAGAAACTCAATAGAAAACTACATTTCCATTGTTTGAGTCAAAGTTTTGAAAAAATCTTAAAGACCTTCCAAAAACTATAATTTGTTTTACTGCTGTTTTTAAAGCTAGCAAAAGGGAGAGGATGAAATTACTGTGTATGCATTTGCATTACTAGTGCATTGCAGTTTTATGCTCCAGAAACTACTGTGAAGGAAACATATAGAGACCAGTGGAAGAGGATAATGACACCAATAAGTCTTCTTGAATATTATTATTGGTAGAAATACATCCAGGGATATCTTTCTAATTAAGTAATTGTTATTAGAATCTCAGCCAGATGCTGGCACTAATTCTGACTACTTAGTAGCCATAAAATAGTCCTAGAGACAGTAGATCAGCGATTAAATAATATGGGACAGAATAATTTGCCCCTGTTTTTCCAGTAGAAATTACAGAAGCCACAAATATTCAAGCTTCTTTTCTCATAAAAGTAAGGAATTCAAAGACCCTCTTAGTAAAAAATCTTTGGTATTTTAAAAAAAAACCCTTTTTGATGTTATGGACTCAAGTAACCCCAATGTTTCATTGGGGTTACTTGAGTCCATAACATCAAAATGTTAACACTTGGAAGTGTGCAAGGCCAGGCTTGATGGGGGGCTGAGGAACCTATCTGGTGAGTTCCAAGCCTACCCATGGCAGGGCGCTTGGGACTAGGTGACCTTTAAAGACCCTTCCAACCCAAACCATTCAATGATTCTATGAGTCTATGAGGTTATAATTCTATGAAATAAATGGCCAAATAATTCAATTTCTACCCCTTGATGTTTGAGATAGCAGTGCATGGCAATGTGTCTCCAATGTCTAGAGTCAATTTAAACTGTAAACCTGCACCATCTTACACAAAATCATAGTCAGTACCCTGAGCTTTCAGAGAAAATTCAAGGCACAGAGATGTTAGAAGCGTAGTGAGCTTGTGCTTCCGAAAGTCTGGTCCAAACACATTATTATTCTTCTACCAGGGAAAATATTTTGCTTCATCAGCTGTGATATATATTTAAGCTTAATATATTTGTAATGATACCATAAAGATTGAGTTACCTGATGGTCCTCTCTTTCACAGCTCTATAGAAAGAAGATAATGAGTCTGGACACAAAAAAATTCTGGTACAGTTTTGACAGCAGACCCTATCAGAATGCGTTGAACTCTACAAACCTGACCTAGCAAAGCATTTCTGTACCTGCTGTCTATTAAACAAACAACTAATCTGATATATTCTGCTGGACCTATTAACACTTTAACACTGAACTTGTAATTTTTATTGGGGTTTTGTTGTTTTCTTTTAAACAAGGTATGCCACGTTTCTACATTAGGCAAGGGATGACGCAAAGCACCACTGCCAAGACCCTGAAGGCTATGGAACCTGAGCCTGAAAAAGCAAGTTTAAATGCAGACATATCAAGGGATATTTTAATTTTACAATATATGCAGAAAACATATTACTAAAGTTAGGGAATTTTTTTTTTCTGTTTCTCTGGAAAGAAGGATGATATATTTTTTTGAAGGCAGGAACTTGTTTTGTTCCATACAAGCTTTCTATGGTCAAAATTGGTTTATGCAAAAGAAGTTCTAAAGTTTGCATGAAAGCCTGAACTTTTCCAGCCTTCTTGTGCTTGCTTGAGTGACAGAATGATATTATTCTGAAGGTTGCACAGTGACTCTTTGATCTAAAAGCTTGTAAAGGCTGTCTCACATCTGCATGTTCTAATATTCGCTGATAATCTGACTTGAACTTCAAGGCTATAAGACCTTGGATCAGTGATTTACCATTCAAGTGCCTCACAAAAAAAAAAAAA
>VXAY01006532.1:219186-231357 GCA_013399855.1 Oxyruncus cristatus
TTCCCTTAAAAGGCCCCAAAAAAAAAAAAAAAAAAAAAAAAGGCAGCTTAGTCTTACTAAGTGTTGTTGTGAAGCTATTATAGGCAAGGTTTTTTTAAGCAGCTTTGAAAGTTCTGTCCAGAAACTTTGCCCACATAAACATATACAGAATGTCACCAATATCACTGTGAGCTCCCTTGGGTCTCCTTTTTCCCTCTTCTACCCCTAAGAAATGCACTCAAAATTTTAAGTAGGAATTAATCAAAATAATAAAACACTCGAACAGGTAATCTAAAAAAATAAGATGGAAGAATTTACTTTTTTATCTTCATCCTGTAGCTCTGCCCCTTTATTGCTATATGCTATTTTCACTGCAATACAAATTGGGAACCTTCAGGCAAGGGTTGTCATTATGCAGTTCTCTGTGCACAGAAATAAAAGAGAAAATAGTGCTAAGATTTAAAGAGAAAAGACGAGATACTAACACTAAATTCTGAACATAATGCAAATTGTAAAGAGACAACCTGAAACTACCTGATATTTGTCTGTGTAAATTTCTCTGGCCCAGAAGCCCAGCCTGACTGACAAGGGGTACTTCAAGGCTTGATTGCTCCAACCTGGTGTCAGAAATGTCCTCAGTGGAAGGCGACCGCGCTGGAGGGACAACTCACAGAAGCACTACACCTCTCTGAAGAAAATGGAAAAGGCTAAGTCTACAATTTGTGCCCTTTACAAATGAACTTACTCCAAAGTTCACTCAGACTGAAGTACTGCTCTATTTCTTTTCTGCTTTTCCATCTCTCTCTTCTGTCTCTCTCACATTTTACATTGTTTCTCAGTGACTGCATGAAATGATGCCACTTTATCAGTTTGCATGTTACCACTGTTCCATCTTTATTTTAAAACACAGAGTTTGCATCAGCGATTTTCTTAATTACTGACACGGGTGTGAAATTAATTCTTATTCCTTGCCTTTCAAATTTGTGTTTGCTAAACAACAACATTCATATTTAAATTTGTACTTGAAAGTACGTTGTGGAATAATGAAGAGAGTATTGGGTACTCATGAGGGAAATGACAAATTATTGCTATTTGGAGATTCACAAAATCTTCAACATCTTTGTTTTCATTTTCTTAAATCTCGTAGTAACAGTGTGCTGAATGTATGTAACATTCTTCTGAAGGATATTGTTAAGCAAATAAAAATAATTTGTTAGTTTTTGTCAAAATTGCTTAAAAAAAAAAAAAAAAAAGAGAACTATGACCCTTGGAATCATAGAATCATGTGGAACAGATGTCATTAACAACTTGAGACACTTCTGAGATATCAAACAACACACTAGTGTTAAAGCCTTTGTTGTTACCTAGACTGAGAGGATAAATGTTAGGAGTGGAGGAGATACAAAAACAATTTAGTAACTAAATCCTTCCTGTATTTCAGTAACAGAGAATTCATCAGAAACCAAAGCCTCACAAATAGTATGATGTAACAAAAAACATTGCACATGATGTAAAGGTGTTGGAATGGACCTTTAAGAATCATCTAATCTCAGTCCCCCTGCCATGGACAGGGACACCTCCCACCAGACCAGGTTGCTAGAGGCCTTATCCAGCCTGGCTGTGAACACTGCCAGGGTTGGGGCTTCCACAGCCTCCCTGGGCTCCCTGTTCCAGTGCCTCATGACCCACACATTATGGAATTTCTTCCTAACATCTAACCTAAATTTGCCCTCTTTCAGTTTGTACCCAGTACTCCCTGTCCTGTCACTACAGTTCCTGCCAGAGTCCCTCTCCACCTTCCCTCTGGGCCCCCTTCAGATACTGGAAGGTTGCCATGAGGTCTCCAGGCGTCTCCAGTGTCAACAGCCACAACTTGCTTATCCTGTCCATGCAGAGGAGGTACTCCAGTCCCCTTAACTTTGTGGCCTCCTCTGCACTTGCTCTACCAGTTCCATGTCCTTCTTATGCTGGGGGCACCAGAACTGGACACAGCACCCCAGGTGGGGGTCTCAAAAGAGCAGAGTGGAGAGAGAGAATCACCTCCCTTGACCTGCTGGCCACACTTCTCCTGATGCAGCCCAGGGTTTTGTTGGATTTCTGCGTTGTGGATGCACACTTCCAGCTCATATTGAGCTTTTCATTAACCACCTTCCCCAAGTCCTTCTACACAGGATTGCTCTCAATTCCTTCTCTGCCCAGCCTGTCAGTGTACCTGGGATTGCCGCTACACAGGTGTAGGACCTTGGACTTCGTTCGTTGAACTTCAAGAGGTTTGCATCAGTTCCCTTCTCAAGCCTGTAAAGGTCCCTATGGATGGCTTCCCTTTCCACCAGCATGCTGTCAACCGCACATTTTGGGGTCATTAGCAAACTTGCTGGGGGTGCACTCCCTCCCAGTGTCCGTGTTGACCAGTATCAGCCCCAACTCCTTCCCCTGGGGAACACCCCTAGTCACTGATCTCCACGTGGACAATGGGCTGTTGACCACAACTATTTGTGTGTGGCCATGCAGCCGGTTCTTTACCCACCAAATGGTCAATCCATCAAACCTATGTCTGCAATTTGGAGACAAGAATGTCATGTGAGACAGTGACAAACACATCCACATTTAGTTTCACATATATATATAATATAATTTTTCAACTGATGATATTTTCCCAACTCCCATAATTTAATTTATGTTTAATTCTTATCATTATAGATAATTTCTGTTTATTAGGTGAGCAAAATTATTACAGCCTTGTACACCCCACAGTGTTAACATATTTTACTTTGAAGCAACACTGTCACTATTTCTTAACTAAGACTGAGAAGAGCCAGATCTTGGACCTGTAGAAATTCTGGAGCTTTAATTCACCTGTAAATCTCCACTTCCACACAGCCCCAGCTCTCTAAAGAGCAGATAAATACCTTAGTGTTTTCCATGTTTTTAAAATTGTGTCTGTGACAAGCATCTAGTCCATCTCAACAGGTCTTAGTGCCCGGCGCCCGTAACCAGAAACTATAAACTAGGGTTTGGGTCAATGATTGCAAACAAGAGAGTCCCTAAAGCTTTACAAGTTCCTGGTCATTAGTCAAGACACACGAGCTATCACTTTTGAGATCACTACAATTGCAATCTAATTTAAGAGACTACATTGTGTGAGGGTCACGTGTGCAGTCTCACACACAGCTAACTCAGCAGCTAGGTCTATTTCAGTCACCCTCATTTTTTCCAATACAATACTTAAGGAACTGTAAAAAGAAAGAACAGTCAATCTATTCTGAATTGAGACCACTAGAATTCAAACCTCTTTGCACATGACAAATGACTACCAATACCTGGTTATCTGTATATCATTAAATACTTCTAAAACACCTGAAAAAGAAATGAGATGTAGTTTTGAATGGCATTCTAGCCTTATTTTGTGAAAAGCACGTTATAATTCTGCCTTCATTTTGAGTTTATACTTCATTACATCCTTCAGAACAAACTGCAACCAGCATATTGGATTGTATCTTTGTAGTTAAGTGGGTCGTTTTTAACAAAGGAAAAGTGAATTTTGAATATCTCCTGTTTAAGTGAAAGCCTTAAAGGGTGCCTTTGTTTCCACACTCTTCTCAGCCTCAACTGGTGAAATATCAGTAGATGAGTCACAGGAGGAAGAAAAGAAGACAAAAATCTTTTCTCAGACAAAGCCTCAACCTAAGACTCAGAAACATAAACTCTGTTAATAGGAGAAAGATTACACAGTGTTGACTGTTTTCACACTGTGACAGAAAAGAAATCATGGATGTTGCTAAGTCTCCCTGCAAAATGTTTGTTTACAAAATGAAGTTTTTGTATTCTTCACATGATCAGTCAAGTGTTTGCAAAAGCAGCTGTGTTACAGACTGCTAATAAGAGGAGAGCTCTGCAAAAAGTACACATAGTATATTGGGCATGGCTAGGAAGACACAGTATTAATCCTGAACAGCTAGCATGGCTTTTCATACACTCAAGAAGGAATACCAAACAATACCACACACTCCTGGATGTTCCTAAAATGCTGCACTTGAACTGAATGTCCAGACTGTGTTACACTCAATAAGTCTGGAAGAAAAAGTAGGATCCATTATGACTGTGGAATAATCATCTATAAAATGTAGATAAACAGGAAAGTGTCTCTGTAGGGTTATTAAACGTTGCATTTTTATTAACTATTTCAACATAATAGCATGATGCACTGACTTGTGTCCAGTCCTTCCCAAATATTTCTCTCTCTCTCTGTCCCAGTACTTTCAAATAATATACCATATCACTTGTATATTATCATTGGTGCCATAGGTTGGTTAATTTTCCAGTTAGTTTTACACCAATAGTCTATACATCCTCCATGTGAAATTCCTGTAGGCATAGCTTTCAGTGCTGGATGCATGTAGTCAAAGGTGCTTTCTGCTGAAGAATAGAATGTAGATTATCATAGTGCAAGGGCCTTAACTGCCATCACATCCCTTGCTGTTCATGAGAGGGAACGTTCTCCCTGATGTGGCATATCTGCCTGCTTCAACAGCTACACAGCTTCCCATAGAGGCTTGAAATCAGCTGTATTCGTGTGACAGCTGTAGAAAGCACATGATATATTGACTAGTATATGAGAAAAATCACCAAATCGTTTAAAAAGCAGTGGATTTCTGCTGGGCTTAAATCTGCTCCTCTGTGAGTGAACTTCCATGAGATTTCATGGATAAACATAAATATTTGTGGATTCTTGTTTGGGTTTGAAAATGCACACATGATTAAACTCCATCCAAAATATCCATGTCACTAAAATACCCAATGGGTCCCAGGTATCTCATAAAGTTACATCAGAACTGTGGCTTTGTGCTGGAGAACCACCTCTTTGAGGGAAGACTGGAGCTTATTTTCTAAAGAACAGTAATATCATGGCATTCTAAAACATGAACTTCCATTGCTGAACTGAAATATTAAAAGTCAAAAGCTGCCCAACCACTCATCCATATCCAGAGATTTCTGTACTGACTTGGCTTCAGCACATTGAGTGGTATAAGGCTGTAGGTGAATACCAATCTGAATGTCGTGGCAGCGATTTAAGTTTGATTATACAGAATGTTATTAGTTATTTAAACATATCTTAGGATCCAGGATGAGTACTGAAATTGTTTCAGTTGTATTGATTGTCCTTACAGCACCGAGTACTTCTTATCTATCCAACTCTTCTGTTCTGTAACTAGCCACTCACCATGAGAAATGATGCACTTCAATTTAATTAGCTTGAAAAGCATCCACATTAATCTGCTGATATTTTTTCATGCAGAATGCCCACGCAGTCTTGGGAATATGTTACAAAGATATGTTTTTACTTGGGTTTGTTTTACTATTTGTCTTGTTTCTTTGTTTGTTTTCTGCATCACAAGGCTGGCACAGAATCACAGCTGCTAACAGGTATTATTCACTGCAAAAGGATTGTGTTTAATTACTTAATGTCCTCCTGATTTAAGGAATCCATATCAATTATTTAATTAGAATTCTACTATAATTATTTAAATGCTCACAAATCAATTAAAAACTTCTTACCTTTTGTTAGTTCAGTAACTTCAAAGGAGCATTCTGAGAGAAGACAAAAATTACATAGTACAGAAAATCCCACCCTCACTTCAAAATCCACAGTAGCCTGCTCTAGGCATTGCACTGCACTTCTGTGTAGCACAGTAGGCATATTTCTGGTGCTCTGAATTGACAGGCTCTCCTTGATGAAACCAGTAATCACAGGAAATTCACCTGGCATTCAGGCAGATGTTCTCTGCTTTTCCATGTTTCTGCCATGGTAATTATTCCCACTGAAGAACAGAGAGGACTCCATCAATGTCAACTTATTTATGTACCATGAATTAACGTTTCAAACTCTCTGCTTTTCTGTGTGCATCTGAATGCAGGTGGCTTTCAGCAAACATCTCACACACCAAGCTTAAAAGACAACCAGGGGCAATTTGGAGCAATCCTGCAGCGAAATGGCTCTTACTTCTCTGCACATAGAGTTGTCTACTTTACTGTCTGCCCCTGCACCATGCAATCTTTACAATCAAAGACAGTGAGCCAGCCAGGTCACTAAACAAACAAACAAAACAAACAAAAAAAGAAATTAGAGAAAATCTGGATTTTTGCATTAGAAGGGCTTTTACAAAACTATAAAGAAAACCTTTTTCCATTATTTAGGCTTTCAACACTTGTGTCAGTAAGGGAAACATTCATATATGACCATTTCCACATTTGTTGTAATTCTGTCTTTTCTCATGAGCTGCCTGGGAAAGAGCACATAGGACTTACCAAGTCTGCTAAGCTTTGTGCTGTTGTAGTTTTGAAAAAGGAAGAGGTGCCTCGCTGCCTATTTACCAAAATAATTTTCATTTCAGTTTAGTGGCATTAACACTTACAAAAGATTCAGCCAGGGGTTTTAAGCTTTATTTTGAAGAGAGATAAACTGAAAATACAAAATTTAAAGTGAGTGTTTCCATAAATGTTGATTAATCACCACTGTTGAGAAAGGTCCAGGATAAGGGGAAATACTCAGCAACATTTTTCATAAAAGCAAATCAGTTGTTTGTAATCATAGGCTCAATCCTCTGGATTATTGCATTTGAGCTCCAGTGGGATCACTAGAAGGAGAGAACATTAACTTTTCTTAAGAACAGCAAAAACAGTTGGACAAAAAATAATCTGTATAACAAAAATATGTACCTCCTAACATGGGAATTTTGTCACATTTGGTATAAAGTCATTATGATAGGCACTAGGTAAGAACTGCCTCTACAGCTATAAACTCCTATATCCATCCTCAACTTGATCGTAGCCTTTACTCAAGTCTCATCCACACCTAAAACTGTTCAGACACCCAGGAAGAACTGCAGTCTCAAGAATTTCTTCTTGTTGATCCTCATTTGGTATAAACTTCATTGCACGGATTGAATGTCTCACTTTCTCCTGAAGAGAGAGAAATAATTAGGCTATCATTCTTGCTTTGGTTCCCTCAGTTAGAACTGGAACCCTCTGATAGGAAGAAATATGCTTAACACAGTTACTTAAACATCACACAGCAGCCCAAGTGCTAAAACAGCAGCAAAACAAATTGCTTTTCCCCACCACATTTCTTTTGTGTATAATGTATATGAGAGGCCATTGTGAAGGGAAAAAATATGTCTCCTGTCAAACAGAGAGGATCCCTTTAGCTTCTCACTACAGCATTTCTACCTACAGAGATGTGAAGGAGGTATGTACAAACTAGGACTTACTTTACACGTGGCACAGGTTATACAGTGTGTGATTAAGTAATTTGCTACAGCTCGACAGGAGGGAGTGGGTTGCTTTGGCTCTCAGGTCAGTATGTCAGCCTAGAACTGTTCTCCAATGTTCAGACACTGGACTTAGGTCAGACACTGAGAGGTGATAAGCAGAGAACAGAAAAAGTTTGAGGTGAGCTGTACTGCTGGTTGTAGATAATAGTGTGTCTGAGGGAACAAACAGTAGGGAAGGTGTTATAGAGTCTTGGGAATGCACCCCAAGTAGGTAATACCAATAAAAGTAAAAAGAGCCAGAAACAGGGTCAAGGCACCTGGTGTTCTAACTTTTTGGGGGCTTAAGGAAACACACCATTCCTATTTGAATAAATGATACCATGAAAAATACTAAAAAAATTTTATCCTCCCAACAGAGTCAGCCTCATGTAACCTTAAAGATCCTGTTGGTATAACATGGACCACGTTATCACAGATTTTTAAACTTAATGATCTGCATCTTTAAGGTGTTTAGCTTTTTTACCCTATCTTCTCTGTTCTTCTAACATGAACTTCCAGGGCTCATTTATTTCAGACCAGTTGTTTTCTGCTAATGTTGCCTTTTCACCACAAAAACCCTCCTTTCTCTTTTGTGCTTATCTTTGGACATACTTATGTATATCTGTCATATCCCTCTCAACCTTTAATTTATAACACTACACAAACTGAACGCTTTAAATCTCCTGTCATGAACAAGCTCTCCATTCCCCTTATCTTTCTTGTAGTCCTTCTCAGGTAGTGTTCCAGGCTGAAATCCATCTTTCCTGAATGTGACCTGAACTGTATTTAACACTCCAGATTTAAGTCTCACAGTACCCTATTCAGAAACATTTATTCTTTTTCATCTCTTCCGGAAATACCTTTCCTGACTCATTCCAAGGCTGCATTACAGGCTTTACACCCTCACCACAATGACAATCAGAGACGAGTCTGAACTAGCTAGTCACTCAGGCTGTTCTCCACAGACATAAATTCTAACTCATCAGGTTACAGCTGAAATGACTGTGATTAGATTGTCATCACATAATTTTGCACTGTTGCATTTTATGCCCTATCTGCTTACGGCATTTTTCCTTATCATTTAGTTTCTAGAGCCTAATTCTGTTGACCTGTAACAGCTTCTTATGTGAGGGCCTATCTCTAAGTTTCAGGTCTCTAAAAAATAGTTTTTGGTGAATATTATGTCTGTGTATGTGCACTGTGGTTGGGGTTTTTTTCTATTTTAGCATTTTATATGCTTCTTGAGGAGGCTGTTTTTGGCGAGTCCTTTCCTACTGGCTTTTTGCTCCTTTTTTAGGGAATACAGATTCCTGAGAGTTTCAGAACTTAATTGGACAGAAATTCCAGTGTATGTTTTCCAATTCCCAAACTCCTAGTCTTAAGCACTCCTTCCTTTACCTGAGTTATCAGTTATAATGACAGTCTTTTACTAATTCTTAACATTTTGATTTAAATTGAATCCATATGTGACTTTATCTAGAATCTATTATCCAAATCTCATTCTTCCCTAATATTCTAATTTCATAACAAACTCTAAACCTGATGTAATAACACTTTTTACTGGTGCAGGAAATACTTGGTGAAGGAGGTTGCTCACAATTTCATCTAGGAATTTCAAATGCTATCAGTATGAAAGTAATGTGGTCTTTCAAATGTCTTTCTGGGGAGAGAAAAACAACATTAATGTAACCACCAGTAACGTTTTTCTCCTGGTGACAGTGCATGTTATCATCAATATCTCACTCTGAGATCTACAGCATTTCAAAACACCATTCACCATAGTCTTGTCATCCTTCCACGATCTTGACCAAAAATGGTTGCTTTCTCTACTCCATCTATCTTTGTTTTAATACAGTCTCTCAAAGCACAAATGATGAGTCCTATTTCCTGATACACACTTTGGAGTTTTATTTCCTGGCAAATGCCTTCCTCTCTCAGTGCTCATATTCCTGCCATCACTGCTGTGTAACCACACCTTAGTTCTGCTTATGATGTCACTGTCAACCACAGCTGGCCTGAGTGCTTGCTTCCATGTACAAATATTTCCATTACTTCTGATTTCCTCAGCTGCTTGACTTATGCACTTCACTGTTCATAGTAGCACATATACTGTGTTTTACTTCTTCGAGGAAGTCTTATTGGTGACGGGTGCTTCTTGAGTACACTTCAGCAAATATTGAAACAAATCAATTACAGTTACATCTCAGGATTTGTCAGCCAGGTGACTACAGCCAGCTCTTAGTCCCATCATTTAGGAAAAGTGCTTCTTCAGGAATAGCACCAACAGCTCAAAAGCCAAATCCTCCTTGCAGCATCAAAATCAAAATAATTTGTGCATTCAGATAAACAGATGGTTATCAATCAGTGTTTTAAAAGACAGCAGCAACCATGCCTTGAGCTGTTCAAATAGACAAATTCTTCAGATATTTCACATTTATAGTTCAGAAACTTATGCTGTGCAGTCACACACAGATTTTTAACCTCAGCCAACCTGAAATAACATTCTTCAGTTGTTTTTTTTTTTTAATTCTGATGAATCTTTCACTGGCAAGTGGCATAATAGTTCAGGAGTTTCCATTTATAGCAGTTAGAGGTATAGTGGCATATAGATTTTGATATATCCTACATAACAAAGGAATTTGCCTACATCAGTGAATTCTCCATATACTCCATATTAGTTATTAGTAGTTGCTGTAAGAATCTCTGCAAGGATGGATATACAGGGGCCATAATGGAACAGAACTGATACAAGGAAATAATAATTTCTTTGTTTTAATTTTTCAGAGTGAGCATTTATTTGTGTCACTCACAACTCATGTAATTGACTACTGATTTTAATGTGTTTTGTTAGTTTTTATAAAAATAACATAAATCACGATCCACTTTGTCTTTACATTTCTGGTATTTTAAAATACATTCTTGCTGAGTATCTAAATTTGTCAAAGAATAGAGTCTGTGTAAAGTAGAAAATGTGTGGATATGATCAATGGCCAAAAGCACTTGTCTGCAAAATTCCAGCAGGTATGAAGTAAAACAAAGTGAACTTCACATAATAAGTAAATACATACAGACACATATATGATAATGTGGTTCCCTAAAACTTTTGATCAACTTGGCATTTATGTACAGATATTCAACTCTGTTCTTGAATTTCCTGAAATCTCAGAGCCATATATTCAAAAAAAACCAAAAAAAAAGTACTGTAGTGAGGAAAGCAAATATCAATTGCAGTGTGATGTGTCACTGTCCAATAATAAACTGTCTGATGCTCATAGGAAAAATGAAATCCAGTATCTGCTTATGACACTGATAATCAAATGCTTATCCTTATTTAATTGACCTGCTTATTTTTAATAGAGATAACCCCCTGCTTAAAGACAGAGGTTTCAAATAAAATTATGTCCATTTTCAAGAAGAACAGGTTCTAGTAAAGTTTGTGGGTTTTTTGAAGAGCTGGTTTTCTAAGGGACTGTTGTTTTCTTCCAGCAGAATCTATAAAGAATTGTGTATTCATTATTTGTAGGATAATCATGGATGATGGCCAATGACACAGGGAAGAATCCCACTCTACTACACAGGAAACATAAATGTTGTGAATTGAATTGATCACCATGGCTTACAATTTAAAAAGAAATTCAGCTGTTTCATTAGTCTCAAAACTCACAAGTGTTGGGGACCAGCAAAGCAAGAGAAATACACTGGAACAATTCCAAATATGGAAACAGACAATTTACCCAAAGCAAAACATCTAAGAAGTTAAAGGGAAGAAAAGAAGACCCGCATCCATTATAGTTTCTTATAGTTTTAATGGTTATTGTTAATGCATGCAGTTGAATATGTATACCATTAATTTTAAAAAATGTTTTTTCTTCATAATTCCCTTTACTTTATCCCTGTTTTCTCATTGGTCCATTTCTGCCGCAGTGCAGATCTTATCCCAGTTTGGTAATTCTCCTCCCTTTCATCCTTAAAAGGTTGTTTCTCCACCCCTGTGATATCCAGTTTGCATATCCTCCACCCACTCCCTTCCTTATATGCCAGCCTCTTCCTCCTTTCCAAATCCTTCCTTACCCAACCTTATAAAAACCCGTTCCTTCCTTCACTCGGGGCCACACCTCCGGCTGTGAGTTTGAGAGCAGCAAGTTTCCACTTTGCTGTAACTCCACCTTCTCAATAAAACCTCAACTCAAGTGCCGAACCCTTGTGTGGCGCGCTCCTTCCTACAACCAACGCGCGTCAAATGGCGCCCAACGTGGGGCGAGATTGAGGATTCTCAAATTGAGAAGGTCTCTCTACTCCCCATTGGGTTAATCAAACAGCTTTGGAGCTAAGCTGTTCCGGCGTGGCTACTCGGCGGACGGCAGTCGCAGGATCGCTAGTGATCGGCTGGACTTCGCACCACGGCAGGACCGGGTGAGCGCTGAGGATAATTCCATCCTTCCTTCCCCATCTCCAATCCCAATTATTTTTAGAATATGGGCTGCACCACTTCTAAACCTGTAGATAGGCTATTTAAGCGCCTTAGAGGTTTAATTGCCTTTCATGGCCACGAATGCGATAAGCAATCTTTAAAAGCCTTAATAAAGTGGCTAAAGAAAAATCAGAGTTTAGTTCCCGAAGAACTTAACAGCCACGCTTGGGACGAACTCGGAATTATAATCTGGTGCAGCAAAGAGAAAGGAGACGGCCTGGCAGCTGATGCGTTAATCGCTTGGAGACTTATTCTTATTGCTTTGCAAAATTATGAAAATCCATCTAATATCTCCACAAAATCTCCAAATCTGCCTGAAAATCAAGAACATCAAAATGGCGTCTCCACATGTCTTCCACCACCTTTTCCAGTTCTTCAAAATGGCGGGTCTAGTCTCTCTTCTCCTTTTCC